>CM036254.1:2069780-2102280 GCA_020698575.1 Bostrychus sinensis
TGTTAGATGTATGTATGTTAGATGCATGTATGTTAGATGCATGTATGTTAGATGTATGTATATTGGATGCATGTATGTTGGATGCATGTATGTGAGATGCATGTATGTTGGATGCATGTATGTTAGATGCATGTATGTTGGATGTATGTATGTTAGATGTATGTATGTTAGATGCATGTATGTGAGATGCATGTATGTTAGATGCATGTATGTGAGATGCATGTATGTTAGATGTATGTATGTTAGATGCATGTATGTTAGATGCATGTATGTTAGATGCATGTATGTTGGATGCATGTATGTTAGATGCATGTATGTTGGATGCATGTATGTTGGATGCATGTATGTTAGATGCATGTATGTTAGATGCATGTATGTTAGATGTATGTATGTTAGATGCATGTATGTGAGATGCATGTATGTTAGATGCATGTATGTGAGATGCATGTATGTTAGATGTATGTATGTTAGATGCATGTATGTTAGATGCATGTATGTTAGATGTATGTATATTGGATGCATGTATGTTGGATGCATGTATGTGAGATGCATGTATGTGAGATGCATGTATGTTAGATGCATGTATGTTAGATGCATGTATGTTAGATGTATGTATATTGGATGCATGTATGTTGGATGCATGTATGTGAGATGCATGTATGTGAGATGCATGTATGTTGGATGCATGTATGTGAGATGCATGTATGTGAGATGCATGTATGTTGGATGCATGTATGTTAGTGCTGTTACAGTGAGGAGGCGGAGCACAGCACTGCAGAGGTCAGACCTGTGGCCTGCTTCAGTCATGGAGGTAAAGAAAGAGTTTTAGGCCCACGGTGCTTTGTAATCTTTATCTAACACAAGGAAAATGAAACATTAAGATAAAATCTTCAGTTAGGCTTTTGCTTTTACAACCAAGATATGAGCGGGAGAAGGAGTCCAATAAAACCTGACATTTATTCTTTATACTAATCATTACAATATAAGGCTTCAGTAACTGATTATGATGCTGTGTTATGAGTAATTAATTATATACAAAGGCATTAGCTACAATAATTATAAAACAATATCAGAGAGTAATATTGTCCTTATGTGCGCCATTGTTCAGGACTACAATCTAAAGCATAAAAGTTTAGCTTGTGGTAGCTTATTATGAGTAATTAATTATAACTATATACACAGGCAAACCTATAAATACACAGACATATACAATAAATATTAAACAACAATAAAAACAATATGGGGGTAGGCTGTGTGTGCGCACGCAATCATTAAAAAAACAATAACTGCTTATAGGACATACCACTGCTAATAATAATAATAACAATAACAAATATAGCCGTAAGCGGCGATGGTAGGCCCTCGCCTGCCGCGCCCGGAGCTGGGGCAGATTTGCCAAAACTTGCCAAATTTTTAGTTGTGGCTCTTTAAAAATTTACCAAATGTGACATAATTCAGTGGCTCCATAGGATTCCATTGTATAGGATTCCCATTGGAATATAATGGGGAGTTTCTGACATTGTCGTGGCAAAACCGTACAAGGTAAAGCATGAGTCCTATTGACTTTTTTCATTGTTGTGAGCTGATGGTTTTCTCTGCCAAATTTCGTGCATTTTCAATAAACTTTATTTTTGCCCTTCCATAGGGATTTTTGCCTCATTCTGCAGGGGGCGCTATAGCAGCAATTGGCATTTTTTCTTCTTTCATGCCCATAGGTCCATGGAGTAAATAAGTGATTAAAATTTGATCCACATTGGGCTCTGCATGTGTGAGTTATAACAAATTAGGGGTTGTTAGCGAGCCACAGAATAAACCTGAAATTTGGGGCTGTGTTGTGGCAACACCGTTTAATATTCTACACAGCCTTCAACAACTTTTGGTCAGACGCCTCTCCAGATGATGTTGACAAAATTTGAGGTCATTTACTTAAACGCCCTCAGACGAGTTCGTTAAAATGTGAAGGCTGCAAATCAGGGGGTCACATGATCAATCCAAAATGGCCGACTTCCGGTTGGTCAGGGGGCGTGGCCACAATATAATTTTCTGTTCGTATGGAGATGAAGCATATGTGTACCAAATTTTGTTTGGCTCCGTCAAAGTAAGCGCTGGGACGTCCCATTGGCTGAAGTGGATATTTGGGGCATCACCATGGCAACAGGATGGGAGATGGGGTAGGGCCATCTTTGACTTTTTTGATGAAGGTCATGTGACAGATATGTGTACCAAATTTCGTTAGTGTACGATAAAGTTTATTTTTATCGTCCCATACAAATTTGTATTTTGCTCTCTAGGGGGCGCTATCGCGCCCATTATGAATATTCACATAGTAATCTGTTCAGGGCTTGGGACTCCACCGACGATTAAATTTTGAGAGAAATCGGTCAAGATATGTGGGAGCTATGACACTTTGAAGGGTGTCGGCGAGCCACAAAAACGACGCCAAAATTTGTCGCGTCACCACGGCAACACCGTTTAATATTCTACAAAACCTTGAACAACTTTTAATGTCCCACTTGTCTAGATGTTGTGGAGCAATTTTGGTGTCGCTGGGTTAAACGCCCTAGGACGAGTTCGTTAAAGTACGAGAGGAGGAAATGGCGCCTCTGGCGCCGGGTCAAATGATCAATCCAATATGGCCGACTTCCTGTTGGTTGCCTAGCAACAGCTCAATATAATTCGGCATGATCTCATGAGTGTGGCTATTAGTGTTAATGGTGAGCGCTCTGTTTTGGTGCACTTCAGTTACAATAGGCCCTACGCCACCCTTGGGGCTCGGGCCTAATAACAATAACAATAATAAACTAAACGAAGAACAAATAATGCCAATAATTTTAGAAAACAGACCCAAAACGATGAAACAAAACAAACCCAACGATGAAAAGGAAGCTGCAATCTGCTGTAAGCAGGCTATGAACTATGTACAAATGAAAACAAATATAATATAAAAAAATAATAATAAATGGCTGTTCTATAAATAATTACAACCATTTATAATACACATATACATATTTACATTCCACATGTTGTCACACAGGATCAGGTCTGTCTGCCACACTTCCCACAGACTGCCACTGCAGCAGCTGTGATCTGGCACTGCCGTCTTCTTCCTGGCACCTGTGGGTGCGGCGGGGGCCGGGGCTCCGAGGGTGCGGCGGGGGCCGGGGCTCCGAGGGTGCGGCGGGGGCCGGGGCTCCGTGGGTGCGGCGGGGGCCGGGGCTCCGTGGGTGCGGCGGGGGCCGGGGCTCCGAGGGTGCGGCGGGGGCCGGGGCTCCGTGGGTGCGGCGGGGGCCGGGGCTCCGTGGGTGCGGCGGGGGCCGGGGCTCCTAGGGTGCGGCGGGGGCCGGGGCTCCGAGGGTGCGGCGGGGGCCGGGGCTCATGGGTGCGGCGGGGGCCGGGGCTCATGGGTGCGGCGGGGGGCGGGGGCCGGGGCTCATGGGTGCGGCGGGGGGCGGGGGCCGGGGCTCCGAGGGTGCGGCGGGGGCCGGGGCTCATGGGTGCGGCGGGGGGCGGGGGCCGGGGCTCCGTGGGTGCGGCGGTGGGGATCGCCCCTTGTCCCGCTCCGCAGCTCTTTGGAAAGCTCCAAAATGAATGCGTGCCGTGGGAAGTTGGTCCCGGTGCACCGCCTGTACCCAGGCCAGGTCAAGGATGCGTTCACCTGGTCCCATGAGTCCACTCTGACCCACAGAAGGAACACATGCACTGAGACGCTACAGCGACTAAAATATAATCGCACACTGAAAGCCAGAAGATTACCTTTGTGGAGTTATAAAAGACTTCCTTTTCCTGTCAGGTCCAGTCTGGAGCAGTGTGCTCAGAAGGGAGACTCTCTCTGGGCTTGGCCTGAGAACAGTACACTGAACAACTGGACACAGCTGGAACATTAACCACAGTACACCTGAACATCAGTACACAGCTGGAACATTAACCACAGTACACTGAACAACTGGACACAGCTGGAACATTAACCACAGTACACCTGAACATCAGTACACAGCTGGAACATTAACCACAGTACACCTGAACATCAGTACACAGCTGGAACATTAACCACAGTACACCTGAACATCAGTACACAGCTGGAACATTAACCACAGTACACCTGAACATCAGTACACAGCTGGAACATTAACCACAGTACACCTGAACATCAGTACACAGCTGGAACATTAACCACAGTACACCTGAACAACAGTACACAGCTGGAACATTAACCACAGTACACCTGAACATCAGTACACAGCTGGAACATTAACCACAGTACACCTGAACATCAGTACACAGCTGGAACATTAACCACAGTACACCTGAACATCAGTACACAGCTGGAACATTAACCACAGTACACCTGAACAATCAGTACACAGCTGGAACATTAACCACAGTACACCTGAACAATCAGTACACAGCTGGAACATTAACCACAGTACACCTGAACATCAGTACACAGCTGGAACATTAACCACAGTACACCTGAACATCAGTACACAGCTGGAACATTAACCACAGTACACCTGAACATCAGTACACAGCTGGAACATTAACCACAGTACACCTGAACATCAGTACACAGCTGGAACATTAACCACAGTACACCTGAACATCAGTACACAGCTGGAACATTAACCACAGTACACCTGAACATCAGTACACAGCTGGAACATTAACCACAGTACACTGAACAACTGGACACAGCTGGAACATTAACCACAGTACACCTGAACATCAGTACACAGCTGGAACATTAACCACAGTACACCTGAACATCAGTACACAGCTGGAACATTAACCACAGTACACCTGAACATCAGTACACAGCTGGAACATTAACCACAGTACACCTGAACATCAGTACACAGCTGGAACATTAACCACAGTACACCTGAACATCAGTACACAGCTGGAACATTAACCACAGTACACCTGAACATCAGTACACAGCTGGAACATTAACCACAGTACACCTGAACATCAGTACACAGCTGGAACATTAACCACAGTACACCTGAACAACAGTACACAGCTGGAACATTAACCACAGTACACCTGAACAACAGTACACAGCTGGAACATTAACCACAGTACACCTGAACAACAGTACACAGCTGGAACATTAACCACAGTACACCTGAACAACAGTACACAGCTGGAACATTAACCACAGTACACCTGAACATCAGTACACAGCTGGAACATTAACCACAGTACACCTGAACATCAGTACACAGCTGGAACATTAACCACAGTACACCTGAACATCAGTACACAGCTGGAACATTAACCACAGTACACCTGAACAACAGTACACAGCTGGAACATTAACCACAGTACACCTGAACAACAGTACACAGCTGGAACATTAACCACAGTACACCTGAACAACAGTACACAGCTGGAACATTAACCACAGTACACCTGAACAACAGTACACAGCTGGAACATTAACCACAGTACACCTGAACAACAGTACACAGCTGGAGCATTAACCACAGTACACCTGAACAACAGTACACAGCTGGAGCATTAACCACAGTACACCTGAACAACAGTACACAGCTGGAACATTAACCACAGTACACCTGAACATCAGTACACAGCTGGAACATTAACCACAGTACACCTGAACATCAGTACACAGCTGGAACATTAACCACAGTACACCTGAACATCAGTACACAGCTGGAACATTAACCACAGTACACCTGAACATCAGTACACAGCTGGAACATTAACCACAGTACACCTGAACATCAGTACACAGCTGGAACATTAACCACAGTACACCTGAACATCAGTACACAGCTGGAACATTAACCACAGTACACCTGAACATCAGTACACAGCTGGAACATTAACCACAGTACACCTGAACAACAGTACACAGCTGGAACATTAACCACAGTACACCTGAACAACAGTACACAGCTGGAACATTAACCACAGTACACCTGAACAACTGTACACAGCTGGAACATTAACCACAGTACACCTGAACAACAGTACACAGCTGGAACATTAACCACAGTACACCTGAACAACAGTACACAGCTGGAACATTAACCACAGTACACCTGAACATCAGTACACAGCTGGAACATTAACCACAGTACACCTGAACAACAGTACACAGCTGGAACATTAACCACAGTACACCTGAACAACAGTACACAGCTGGAACATTAACCACAGTACACCTGAACATCAGTACACAGCTGGAACATTAACCACAGTACACCTGAACATCAGTACACAGCTGGAACATTAACCACAGTACACCTGAACAACAGTACACAGCTGGAACATTAACCACAGTACACCTGAACAACTGTACACAGCTGGAACATTAACCACAGTACACCTGAACAACAGTACACAGCTGGAACATTAACCACAGTACACCTGAACATCAGTACACAGCTGGAACATTAACCACAGTACACCTGAACATCAGTACACAGCTGGAACATTAACCACAGTACACCTGAACATCAGTACACAGCTGGAACATTAACCACAGTACACCTGAACATCAGTACACAGCTGGAACATTAACCACAGTACACCTGAACATCAGTACACAGCTGGAACATTAACCACAGTACACCTGAACATCAGTACACAGCTGGAACATTAACCACAGTACACCTGAACAACAGTACACAGCTGGAACATTAACCACAGTACACCTGAACAACAGTACACAGCTGGAACATTACCCACAGTACACCTGAACATCAGTACACAGCTGGAACATTAACCACAGTACACCTGAACAACAGTACACAGCTGGAGCATTAACCACAGTACACCTGAACAACAGTACACAGCTGGAGCATTAACCACAGTACACCTGAACAACAGTACACAGCTGGAACATTAACCACAGTACACCTGAACATCAGTACACAGCTGGAACATTAACCACAGTACACCTGAACATCAGTACACAGCTGGAACATTAACCACAGTACACCTGAACAACAGTACACAGCTGGAACATTAACCACAGTACACCTGAACATCAGTACACAGCTGGAACATTAACCACAGTACACCTGAACATCAGTACACAGCTGGAACATTAACCACAGTACACCTGAACATCAGTACACAGCTGGAACATTAACCACAGTACACCTGAACATCAGTACACAGCTGGAACATTAACCACAGTACACCTGAACATCAGTACACAGCTGGAACATTAACCACAGTACACCTGAACATCAGTACACAGCTGGAACATTAACCACAGTACACCTGAACAACAGTACACAGCTGGAACATTAACCACAGTACACCTGAACAACAGTACACAGCTGGAACATTAACCACAGTACACCTGAACATCAGTACACAGCTGGAACATTAACCACAGTACACCTGAACATCAGTACACAGCTGGAACATTAACCACAGTACACCTGAACATCAGTACACAGCTGGAACATTAACCACAGTACACCTGAACATCAGTACACAGCTGGAATCACTTCTGCCTCTGTCTGAAAAGAAATGATTCTGACTGACAGACTTCAGCAGAAACCTGCTGTACCAAGGTCCAATGGGAGAGAGGAGGCTCTCTCTGGGTCAAGAACAAAAATGTCAACAGCCCACACACACACACACACACACACACACACACAGACACACACAGACACACACACACACACAGACACACACAGACACACACACACACACAGACACACACACACACAGAGAGAGAGAGAGAGAGAGAGAGAAGAGTATTCTCAGGTTCACTGACTCCACTTGTTTATAAACAGTGTCCATTTTGCTTTGAATCCTTGAGTTTCACAGACTCCTCATGACCTCATGAACAAATATATTCTCAGCCACACTCCCACCGCTCTGTTACATCGATCCTAACTCACCAACACCAATTTATTGCTGTTCAGTTTTATTCCCATGCATTTTGCAAGGCAGAAGAAAAACAGCCCTCCATTGAAACTGTGTGTAATAAAGCTCTGCTGCCCCCTGGTGGTTTAGGGGTCAATCTGACCAAAAACCTAATTTCCCTTTATTTTGAAGGTAAAGGCTTAGATTTATTAGGTTTTCATGAAAAAAGTATTAAAATATGTCAGGATTGCAGGATGTCAAAAATCTGTGGTTATAATGGAAGTCACTGGGCCCAAACGCGTCCTGAAGGTGACGAGTGGAGGTAAACTGCAGATCTCCTGAGAACAGAGGGGTCATGGCTTTTTAACACCAACTTAAAAAAATATTCTGGCCAAGTTTCACACCAACAGCTTTTAAACTGACTTTAGACTGATTTATTGAGGATCAAAAAAGTAAAAACTGCAAAAAGTACGCGTTTGGACCCTAGGGTGCCCAGAGGGTTAAATCTACTTCTATACCTGTTTACTTTGCTACAGCTTTACAAACTATGGCATACTACACCACTAACTACTGGGTTTAGATTTTAAACTGATACAAACAAAATAGTTTGTTTTTCCCTTCTTTTATTTTATTTTACATTAGTCTATATTTAAGTGTTTACATTAATTTATCCATCATAAAAAAAGGGGGGAGGGTGAAAGGGGTCATTAAGGTCAAGCACCTGTGTAAACAATAAAGAAATAAACATTCCTAACATTCCTGACATTTTTGATTACAATTTGATATCAAATTAGCATTTTAATCCACCCCAAATTGTGCCATAATCACAGCCTTCTTCACCGGAGCGGCCGCTGTAGCCCCGCCTCCTCTGGGACGGTGCAGGCTGGAGGCGAGGCCAGCAGCCGATGATGAGCAACCTGACGAAGCCAAACATGACCGGCCCGTTTTTATGTCCCAGTCCAGCCCTGGGGTTCTGTCTGTGTGAGGTTGTGCGTCTGTGTGAGGTTGTGTGTCTGTGTGAGGTTGTGTGTCTGTGTGTGGTTGTGTGTCTGTGTGAGGTTGTGTGTCTGTGTGAGGTTGTGCGTCTGTGTGAGGTTGTGTGTCTGTGTGAGGTTGTGCGTCTGTGTGTGGTTGTGTGTCTGTGTGAGGTTGTGTGTCTGTGTGTGGTTGTGTGTCTGTGTGTGGTTGTGTCTGTGTGTGGTTGTGTGTCTGTGTGTGGTTGTGTGTCTGTGTGAGGTTGTGCGTCTGTGTGTGGTTGAGTGTCTGTGTGAGGTTGTGTCTGTATGAGGTTGTGTGTCTGTGTGTGGTTGTGTGTCTGTGTGTGGTTGTGCGTCTGTGTGTGGTTGTGTGTCTGTGTGAGGTTGTGTGTCTGTGTGTGGTTGTGCGTCTGTGTGTGGTTGTGTGTCTGTGTGAGGTTGTGTGTCTGTGTGTGGTTGTGTGTTTTTGTGTGGTTGTGTGTCTGTGTGTGGTTGTGCGTCTGTGTGTGGTTGTGCGTCTGTGTGTGGTTGTGTGTCTGTGTGTGGTTGTGTGTCTGTGTGAGGTTGTACGTCTGTGTGAGGTTGTGTCTGTGTGTGGTTGTGCGTCTGTGTGTGGTTGTGTCTGTGTGAGGTTGTGTGTCTGTGTGAGGTTGTGTGTCTGTGTGTGGTTGTGTGTCTTTGTGTGGTTGTGTGTCTGTGTGTGGTTGTGTGTCTGTGTGTGGTTGTGCGTCTGTGTGTGGTTGTGCGTCTGTGTGTGGTTGTGTGTCTGTGTGAGGTTGTGTGTCTGTGTGTGGTTGTGTGTCTGTGTGTGGTTGTGTGTCTGTGTGAGGTTGTGTGTCTGTGTGAGGTTGTCTGTGTGGTTGTGCGTCTGTGTGTGGTTGTGTCTGTGTGTGGTTGTGTGTCTGTGTGAGGTTGTGCGTCTGTGTGAGGTTGTGCGTCTGTGTGTGGTTGTCTGTGTGAGGTTGTGTGTCTGTGTGAGGTTGTGTGTCTGTGTGAAGTTGTCTGTGTGTGGTTGTGTGTCTGTGTGAGGTTGTGCGTCTGTGTGAGGTTGTGTGTCTGTGTGTGGTTGTGTGTCTGTGTGTGGTTGTGCGTCTGTGTGTAGTTGTGTCAGTGTGAGGTTGTGTGTCTGTGTGAGGTTGTGTGTCTGTGTGAAGTTGTCTGTGTGGTTGTGTGTCTGTGTGTGGTTGTGTCTGTATGAGGTTGTGTGTCTGTGTGTGGTTGTGTGTCTGTGTGTGGTTGTGCATCTGTGTGTGGTTGTGTGTCTGTGTGAGGTTGTGTGTCTGTGTGAGGTTGTGCGTCTGTGTGTGGTTGTGTGTCTGTGTGAGGTTGTGTGTCTGTGTGTGGTTGTGTGTCTGTGTGTGGTTGTGTCTGTGTGTGGTTGTGTGTCTGTGTGTGGTTGTGTGTCTGTGTGACGTTGTGCGTCTGTGTGTGGTTGAGTGTCTGTGTGAGGTTGTGTCTGTATGAGGTTGTGTGTCTGTGTGTGGTTGTGTGTCTGTGTGTGGTTGTGCGTCTGTGTGTGGTTGTGTGTCTGTGTGAGGTTGTGTGTCTGTGTGTGGTTGTGCGTCTGTGTGTGGTTGTGTGTCTGTGTGAGGTTGTGTGTCTGTGTGTGGTTGTGTGTCTTTGTGTGGTTGTGTGTCTGTGTGTGGTTGTGCGTCTGTGTGTGGTTGTGCGTCTGTGTGTGGTTGTGTGTCTGTGTGTGGTTGTGTGTCTGTGTGTGGTTGTGTGTCTGTGTGAAGTTGTACGTCTGTGTGAGGTTGTGTCTGTGTGTGGTTGTGCGTCTGTGTGTGGTTGTGTGTCTGTGTGAGGTTGTGTGTCTGTTTGTGGTTGTGTGTCTTTGTGTGGTTGTGTGTCTGTGTGGTTGTGCGTCTGTGTGTGGTTGTGCGTCTGTGTGTGGTTGTGTGTCTGTGTGAGGTTGTGTGTCTGTGTGTGGTTGTGTGTCTGTGTGTGGTTGTGTCTGTGTGAGGTTGTGTGTCTGTGTGAGGTTGTCTGTGTGGTTGTGCGTCTGTGTGTGGTTGTGTCTGTGTGTGGTTGTGTGTCTGTGTGAGGTTGTGCGTCTGTGTGTGGTTGTGCGTCTGTGTGTGGTTGTCTGTGTGAGGTTGTGTGTCTGTGTGAAGTTGTCTGTGTGTGGTTGTGTGTCTGTGTGAGGTTGTGCGTCTGTGTGAGGTTGTGTGTCTGTGTGTGGTTGTGTGTCTGTGTGTGGTTGTGCGTCTGTGTGTAGTTGTGTCTGTGTGAGATTGTGTGTCTGTGTGTGGTTGTGCGTCTGTGTGTGGTTGTGTCTGTATGAGGTTGTGTGTCTGTGTGAGGTTGTCTGTGTGAGGTTGTGTGTCTGTGTGAGGTTGTGTCTGTGTGGTTGTGTGTCTGTGTGGTTGTGTGTCTGTGTGTGGTTGTGTCTGTGTGTGGTTGTGTGTCTGTGTGTGGTTGTGTGTCTGTGTGTGGTTGTGTCTGTGTGTGGTTGTGTGTCTGTGTGTGGTTGTGTGTCTGTGTGAGGTTGTGCGTCTGTGTGTGGTTGAGTGTCTGTGTGAGGTTGTGTCTGTATGAGGTTGTGTGTCTGTGTGAGGTTGTGTGTCTGTGTGTGGTTGTGCGTCTGTGTGTGGTTGTGTCTGTGTGAGGTTGTGTCTGTGTGGTTGTGTGTCTGTGTGGTTGTGCATCTGTGTGTGGTTGTGTGTCTGTGTGTGGTTGTGTGTCTGTGTGTGGTTGTGTCTGTATGAGGTTGTGTGTCTGTGTGTGGTTGTGTGTCTGTGTGTGGTTGTGTCTGTATGTGGTTGTGTGTCTGTGTGTGGTTGTGTGTCTGTGTGTGGTTGTGTGTCTGTGTGAGGTTGTGTGTCTGTGTGAGGTTGTGCGTCTGTGTGAGGTTGTGCGTCTGTGTGAGGTTGTGTGTGTGAGGTTGTGTGTGTGTGTCTGAGGTTGTGTGTCTGTGTGAAGTTGTGTCTGTGTGGTTGTGTGTCTGTGTGTGGTTAGGTGTCTGTGTGTCTGTGTGTGGTTGTGTGTCTGTGTGGTTGTGTCTGTATGAGGTTGTGTGTCTGTATGAGGTTGTGTGTCTGTGTGTGGTTGTGTGTCTGTGTGAGGTTGTGTGTCTGTGTGTTGTTGTGTGTCTGTGTGAGGTTGTGTGTCTGTGTGTGGTTGTGTCTGTGTGAGGTTGTGTGTCTGTGTGAGGTTGTGTGTCTGTGTGAGGTTGTGTGTCTGTGTGAGGTTGTGTCTGTGTGAGGTTGTGTCTGTGTGAGGTTGTGTGTCTGTGTGTGGTTGTGTGTCTGTGTGAGGTTGTGTGTCTGTGTGTGGTTGTGTCTGTGTGAGGTTGTGTGTCTGTGTGTGGTTGTGTGTCTGTGTGTGGTTGTGTCTGTATGTGGTTGTGTGTCTGTGTGTGGTTGTGTGTCTGTGTGTGGTTGTGTGTCTGAGGTTGTGTGTCTGTGTGAAGTTGTGTCTGTGTGGTTGTGTGTCTGTGTGTGGTTGTGTGTCTGTGTGAGGTTGTGCGTCTGTGTGAGGTTGTGTGTCTGTGTGTGGTTGTGTGTCTGTGTGTGGTTGTGCGTCTGTGTGTAGTTGTGTCTGTGTGAGGTTGTGTGTCTGTGTGAGGTTGTGTGTCTGTGTGTGGTTGTGCGTCTGTGTGTGGTTGTGTCTGTATGAGGTTGTGTGTCTGTGTGAGGTTGTCTGTGTGAGGTTGTGTCTGTGTGAGGTTGTGTCTGTGTGGTTGTGTGTCTGTGTGGTTGTGCATCTGTGTGTGGTTGTGTGTCTGTGTGTGGTTGTGTCTGTGTGTGGTTGTGTGTCTGTGTGTGGTTGTGTGTCTGTGTGAGGTTGTGCGTCTGTGTGTGGTTGAGTGTCTGTGTGAGGTTGTGTCTGTATGAGGTTGTGTGTCTGTGTGAGGTTGTGTGTCTGTGTGTGGTTGTGCGTCTGTGTGGTTGTGTGTCTGTGTGTGGTTGTGTCTGTATGAGGTTGTGTGTCTGTGTGTGGTTGTGTGTCTGTGTGTGGTTGTGCATCTGTGTGTGGTTGTGTGTCTGTGTGTGGTTGTGTGTCTGTGTGTGGTTGTGTGTCTGTGTGAGGTTGTGCGTCTGTGTGTGGTTGAGTGTCTGTGTGAGGTTGTGTCTGTATGAGGTTGTGTGTCTGTGTGAGGTTGTGTGTCTGTGTGTGGTTGTGCGTCTGTGTGTGGTTGTGTGTCTGTGTGTGGTTGTGTGTCTGTGTGTGGTTGTGCGTCTGTGTGTGGTTGCGTGTGTATGTGGTTGTGTGTCTGTGTGTGGTTGTGTGTCTGTGTGTGGTTGTGTGTCTTTGTGTGGTTGTGTGTCTGTGTGTGGTTGTGCGTCTGTGTGTGGTTGTGCGTCTGTGTGTGGTTGTGTGTCTGTGTGTGGTTGTGTGTCTGTGTGTGGTTGTGTGTCTGTGTGAAGTTGTACGTCTGTGTGAGGTTGTGTCTGTGTGTGGTTGTGCGTCTGTGTGTGGTTGTGTGTCTGTGTGAGGTTGTGTGTCTGTGTGTGGTTGTGTGTCTTTGTGTGGTTGTGTGTCTGTGTGGTTGTGCGTCTGTGTGTGGTTGTGCGTCTGTGTGTGGTTGTGTGTCTGTGTGAGGTTGTGTGTCTGTGTGTGGTTGTGTGTCTGTGTGTGGTTGTGTCTGTGTGAGGTTGTGTGTCTGTGTGAGGTTGTCTGTGTGGTTGTGCGTCTGTGTGTGGTTGTGTCTGTGTGTGGTTGTGTGTCTGTGTGAGGTTGTGCGTCTGTGTGTGGTTGTGCGTCTGTGTGTGGTTGTCTGTGTGAGGTTGTGTGTCTGTGTGAAGTTGTCTGTGTGTGGTTGTGTGTCTGTGTGAGGTTGTGCGTCTGTGTGAGGTTGTGTGTCTGTGTGTGGTTGTGTGTCTGTGTGTGGTTGTGCGTCTGTGTGAGATTGTGTGTGTGAGGTTGTGTGTGTGTGTGTCTGAGGTTGTGTGTCTGTGTGAAGTTGTGTCTGTGTGGTTGTGTGTCTGTGTGTGGTTGTGTGTCTGTGTGAGGTTGTGCGTCTGTGTGAGGTTGTGTGTCTGTGTGTGGTTGTGTGTCTGTGTGTGGTTGTGCGTCTGTGTGTAGTTGTGTCTGTGTGAGGTTGTGTGTCTGTGTGAGATTGTGTGTCTGTGTGTGGTTGTGCGTCTGTGTGTGGTTGTGTCTGTATGAGGTTGTGTGTCTGTGTGAGGTTGTCTGTGTGAGGTTGTGTGTCTGTGTGGTTGTGTGTCTGTGTGGTTGTGTGTCTGTGTGTGGTTGTGTCTGTGTGTGGTTGTGTGTCTGTGTGTGGTTGTGTGTCTGTGTGTGGTTGTGTCTGTGTGTGGTTGTGTGTCTGTGTGTGGTTGTGTGTCTGTGTGAGGTTGTGCGTCTGTGTGTGGTTGAGTGTCTGTGTGAGGTTGTGTCTGTATGAGGTTGTGTGTCTGTGTGAGGTTGTGTGTCTGTGTGTGGTTGTGCGTCTGTGTGTGGTTGTGTCTGTGTGAGGTTGTGTCTGTGTGGTTGTGTGTCTGTGTGGTTGTGCATCTGTGTGTGGTTGTGTGTCTGTGTGTGGTTGTGTGTCTGTGTGTGGTTGTGTCTGTATGAGGTTGTGTGTCTGTGTGTGGTTGTGTGTCTGTGTGTGGTTGTGTCTGTATGTGGTTGTGTGTCTGTGTGTGGTTGTGTGTCTGTGTGTGGTTGTGTGTCTGTGTGAGGTTGTGTGTCTGTGTGAGGTTGTGCGTCTGTGTGAGGTTGTGCGTCTGTGTGAGGTTGTGTGTGTGAGGTTGTGTGTGTGTGTCTGAGGTTGTGTGTCTGTGTGAAGTTGTGTCTGTGTGGTTGTGTGTCTGTGTGTGGTTAGGTGTCTGTGTGTCTGTGTGTGGTTGTGTGTCTGTGTGGTTGTGTCTGTATGAGGTTGTGTGTCTGTATGAGGTTGTGTGTCTGTGTGTGGTTGTGTGTCTGTGTGAGGTTGTGTGTCTGTGTGTTGTTGTGTGTCTGTGTGAGGTTGTGTGTCTGTGTGTGGTTGTGTCTGTGTGAGGTTGTGTGTCTGTGTGAGGTTGTGTGTCTGTGTGAGGTTGTGTGTCTGTGTGAGGTTGTGTCTGTGTGAGGTTGTGTCTGTGTGAGGTTGTGTCTGTGTGTGGTTGTGTGTCTGTGTGAGGTTGTGTGTCTGTGTGTGGTTGTGTCTGTGTGAGGTTGTGTGTCTGTGTGTGGTTGTGTGTCTGTGTGTGGTTGTGTCTGTATGTGGTTGTGTGTCTGTGTGTGGTTGTGTGTCTGTGTGTGGTTGTGTGTCTGAGGTTGTGTGTCTGTGTGAGGTTGTGTGTCTGTGTGAGGTTGTGTGTCTGTGTGAGGTTGTGTGTGTGTCTGTGTGAGGTTGTGCGTCTGTGTGAGGTTGTGCGTCTGTGTGAGGTTGTGTGTGTGAGGTTGTGTGTGTGTGTGTCTGAGGTTGTGTGTCTGTGTGAAGTTGTGTCTGTGTGGTTGTGTGTCTGTGTGTGGTTGTGTGTCTGTGTGAGGTTGTGCGTCTGTGTGAGGTTGTGTGTCTGTGTGTGGTTGTGTGTCTGTGTGTGGTTGTGCGTCTGTGTGTAGTTGTGTCTGTGTGAGGTTGTGTGTCTGTGTGAGGTTGTGTGTCTGTGTGTGGTTGTGCGTCTGTGTGTGGTTGTGTCTGTATGAGGTTGTGTGTCTGTGTGAGGTTGTCTGTGTGAGGTTGTGTCTGTGTGAGGTTGTGTCTGTGTGGTTGTGTGTCTGTGTGGTTGTGCATCTGTGTGTGGTTGTGTGTCTGTGTGTGGTTGTGTCTGTGTGTGGTTGTGTGTCTGTGTGTGGTTGTGTGTCTGTGTGAGGTTGTGCGTCTGTGTGTGGTTGAGTGTCTGTGTGAGGTTGTGTCTGTATGAGGTTGTGTGTCTGTGTGAGGTTGTGTGTCTGTGTGTGGTTGTGCGTCTGTGTGGTTGTGTGTCTGTGTGTGGTTGTGTCTGTATGAGGTTGTGTGTCTGTGTGTGGTTGTGTGTCTGTGTGTGGTTGTGCATCTGTGTGTGGTTGTGTGTCTGTGTGTGGTTGTGTGTCTGTGTGAGGTTGTGCGTCTGTGTGTGGTTGAGTGTCTGTGTGAGGTTGTGTCTGTATGAGGTTGTGTGTCTGTGTGAGGTTGTGTGTCTGTGTGTGGTTGTGCGTCTGTGTGTGGTTGTGTGTCTGTGTGTGGTTGTGTGTCTGTGTGTGGTTGTGCGTCTGTGTGTGGTTGTGTGTCTGTGTGGTTGTGCATCTGTGTGTGGTTGTGTGTCTGTGTGTGGTTGTGTGTCTGTGTGTGGTTGTGTCTGTATGAGGTTGTGTGTCTGTGTGTGGTTGTGTGTCTGTGTGTGGTTGTGCATCTGTGTGTGGTTGTGTGTCTGTGTGTGGTTGTGTGTCTGTGTGTGGTTGTGTGTCTGTGTGAGGTTGTGCGTCTGTGTGTTGTTGTGTGTCTGTGTGAGGTTGTGTGTCTGTGTGTGGTTGTGTCTGTGTGAGGTTGTGTGTCTGTGTGAGGTTGTGTGTCTGTGTGAGGTTGTGTGTCTGTGTGAGGTTGTGTCTGTGTGAGGTTGTGTCTGTGTGAGGTTGTGTGTCTGTGTGTGGTTGTGTGTCTGTGTGAGGTTGTGTGTCTGTGTGTGGTTGTGTCTGTGTGAGGTTGTGTGTCTGTGTGTGGTTGTGTCTGTATGTGGTTGTGTGTCTGTGTGTGGTTGTGTGTCTGTGTGTGGTTGTGTGTCTGAGGTTGTGTGTCTGTGTGAGGTTGTGTCTGTGTGAGGTTGTGTGTCTGTGTGAGGTTGTGTGTGTGTCTGTGTGAGGTTGTGCGTCTGTGTGAGGTTGTGCGTCTGTGTGAGGTTGTGTGTGTGAGGTTGTGTGTGTGTGTGTCTGAGGTTGTGTGTCTGTGTGAAGTTGTGTCTGTGTGGTTGTGTGTCTGTGTGTGGTTGTGTGTCTGTGTGAGGTTGTGCGTCTGTGTGAGGTTGTGTGTCTGTGTGTGGTTGTGTGTCTGTGTGTGGTTGTGCGTCTGTGTGTAGTTGTGTCTGTGTGAGGTTGTGTGTCTGTGTGAGGTTGTGTGTCTGTGTGTGGTTGTGCGTCTGTGTGTGGTTGTGTCTGTATGAGGTTGTGTGTCTGTGTGAGGTTGTCTGTGTGAGGTTGTGTCTGTGTGAGGTTGTGTCTGTGTGGTTGTGTGTCTGTGTGGTTGTGCATCTGTGTGTGGTTGTGTGTCTGTGTGTGGTTGTGTCTGTGTGTGGTTGTGTGTCTGTGTGTGGTTGTGTGTCTGTGTGAGGTTGTGCGTCTGTGTGTGGTTGAGTGTCTGTGTGAGGTTGTGTCTGTATGAGGTTGTGTGTCTGTGTGAGGTTGTGTGTCTGTGTGTGGTTGTGCGTCTGTGTGGTTGTGTGTCTGTGTGTGGTTGTGTCTGTATGAGGTTGTGTGTCTGTGTGTGGTTGTGTGTCTGTGTGTGGTTGTGCATCTGTGTGTGGTTGTGTGTCTGTGTGTGGTTGTGTGTCTGTGTGAGGTTGTGCGTCTGTGTGTGGTTGAGTGTCTGTGTGAGGTTGTGTCTGTATGAGGTTGTGTGTCTGTGTGAGGTTGTGTGTCTGTGTGTGGTTGTGCGTCTGTGTGTGGTTGTGTGTCTGTGTGTGGTTGTGCGTCTGTGTGTGGTTGTGTGTCTGTGTGGTTGTGCATCTGTGTGTGGTTGTGTGTCTGTGTGTGGTTGTGTGTCTGTGTGTGGTTGTGTCTGTATGAGGTTGTGTGTCTGTGTGTGGTTGTGTGTCTGTGTGTGGTTGTGCATCTGTGTGTGGTTGTGTGTCTGTGTGTGGTTGTGTGTCTGTGTGTGGTTGTGTGTCTGTGTGAGGTTGTGCGTCTGTGTGTGGTTGAGTGTCTGTGTGAGGTTGTCTGTATGAGGTTGTGTCTGTGTGGTTGTGTGTCTGTGTGGTTGTGCATCTGTGTGTGGTTGTGTGTCTGTGTGTGGTTGTGTGTCTGTGTGTGGTTGTGTCTGTATGAGGTTGTGTGTCTGTGTGTGGTTGTGTGTCTGTGTGTGGTTGTGCATCTGTGTGTGGTTGTGTGTCTGTGTGAGGTTGTGTGTCTGTGTGAGGTTGTCTGTGTGAGGTTGTGTGTCTGTGTGAGGTTGTGCGTCTGTGTGAGGTTGTGCGTCTGTGTGACGTTGTGCATCTGTGTGAGGTTGTGCGTCTGTGTGAGGTTGTGCGTCTGTGTGTGGTTGTGCGTCTGTGTGTGGTTGTGTGTCTGTGTGAGGTTGTGTCTGTGTGGTTGTGTGTCTGTGTGAGGTTGTGTGTCTGTGAGGTTGTGTGTGTGCGTCTGTGTGAGGTTGTGTGTCTGTGAGGTTGTGTGTGTGCGTCTGTGTGAGGTTGTGTGTCTGTGTGTGGTTGTGCGTCTGTGTGTGGTTGTGCGTCTGTGTGAGGTTGTGTGTCTGTGAGGTTGTGTGTGTGCGTCTGTGTGAGGTTGTGTGTCTGTGTGTGGTTGTGCGTCTGTGTGTGGTTGTGTGTCTGTGTGAGGTTGTGTGTCTGTGTGAGGTTGTGTGTCTGTGTGAGGTTGTGTGTCTGTGTGGTTGTGTGTCTGTGTGAGGTTGTGTGTCTGTGAGGTTGTGTGTGTGCGTCTGTGTGAGGTTGTGTGTCTGTGAGGTTGTGTGTGTGCGTCTGTGTGAGGTTGTGTGTCTGTGTGTGGTTGTGCGTCTGTGTGTGGTTGTGCGTCTGTGTGAGGTTGTGTGTCTGTGAGGTTGTGTGTGTGCGTCTGTGTGAGGTTGTGTGTCTGTGTGAGGTTGTGTGTCTGTTTTGGGTGAGGTTTCCTTTCCCCTCACGTTTGTCTTCGTCAGAACCTGACTGCAGGCCCTCGGCGGCGGGGCCCTGGGTTAAGTGTGAGCAGTTTATATTTTTTATATTTCATAAAAGGACCCACGTGCCTCAGGTCTCAAACAAACAAACATTAGTTTTACTGACAACAATGGCACAGCTGAATTATTAAAAATGTATTTTACGTGAAGGCCAAGTTGTTTACATTTTCTGTTTTGTTTTTTAAATTGCATCACGGATCGAGGAACGACCAGAGAACCACAGTAGACTGCAGTACCATTTATAACCACCAGAGCACCTTGGATTGGCCCCAGACTTGTAAATGACTTTTAGCACAGAAACTTCAGTCTCGCTGTCAGGTCACAGCAGTTTAAATAAACTCTGACACTGTTTTGTTGAAAACATTTATTGAACGAGTTACAGTCTGTCGTTGACAGGAATGCATCAGAGACATGATTGGCTCAGGGCCTCGTCACATGACCACCACCACTGTCATCACGAGGAAACGCCACACGAAGGAACCGCCGTTCGGTCGGCCATGTTGAAAGGGTCATAACTCCGCTAGCGGCCATATTGGGAAGGGCACAGAGCGATGGCAGCGGCTCCTTCAGACAAATGTGGACCACAACATCAACAACATATTAAACCCCGCCCCCTTCCCCATGCTAGTCCAGCCCTCCCCCACCCCTTCACCCAGAGAGCCCCGTCTTTAATCCCGCCCCTTTCCCCAAATGTCAAAAGTGAGCCTCCAATGAGAGAAGCCCTTCAGAGAAAACAAGGCAATCCAACTGTGACATCATCAGAAACTGTCCAATAGGAACGCAGCGCTCAGACAGAGCCTGATTGGCTCAGAGCTCTCACCAATGCCATTTGGACATTCACCATTTGAACTCCCTGGCTCCGCCCAAGTCAGGTCCAAACCAGGTCTGATGCCACGTTCATGTTACATCACAATCTTGGAAAATCCATCCTCCAACTCAAAAACGGCCTTGAACACCGTCTCGGGTCGGGATTTTTGTTCGGAAACTCGTGTGAAAGTGTTGGACTGCGCTGACATCAAGATCCTGGGGACTCCCTCTGTGACAGGAGGACACTGTGGTTACTAACAGAGGACACTGTGGTTACTAACGGAGGACACTGTGGTTACTAACGGAGGACACTGTGGTTACTAACAGAGGACAGTGTGGTTACTAACAGAGGACAGTGTGGTTACTAACAGAGGACACTGTGGTTACTAACAGAGGACACTGTGGTTACTAACAGAGGACACTGTGGTTACTAACAGAGGACACTGTGGTTACTAACGGAGGACACTGTGGTTACTAATGGGGAAAGATTATATTTAAACGAGATCTCATACTTCTGCAAAAATGTCCTCATCTTTATAAAATGAATGAAGTTCTCAGTGCTACAGCTCTGCAGAAACATCTCTGATCATTTATCACTGAACGACTAAAGAAGTAAAAACATCCCCTGCCATAACTCTGTACCACACCCAGCACTTCTAATGATGTACTTATTTGTTTAGTATACAACAACATGGAAATGCAAATATTCTGTTTTTATTGTGGAGCTTCATGTGTTTTCCAAGCTGAACTCATGAAAAAACATTTTTCAGAAGTCGGCTTTTTTAATTCGGGACTTCTGAGATTCTGATGTATCATAAGAGTGGAATAAGCCTGAAGTGGGCAGAACCTGAATTTTACATTATTAGTTCAAAGACATTCCACAGAAACAAGTTTAAACAAAAAACTTGTTTTTAGTTTTTTTTTTTTTTTAAAGGCCAAAATACAACAATAAAACTGTAAATAAAAGGCATTCTTGAGTTTGACTCAGACTCAGGAGAAAACATGATCAGAATACAGCTCTCTGTTTGGCTGCTGTTGGCACAATGCATTCTGGGAATCGCAGTCCACTACACATCGGTTCTTAGGTTCGAGTTGGATCTGAGCAGGTTCCATTTGGATCTGAGCCTGAACAGAAATAGTGGCGTGTATCTGACATGGAAGAAGACACCTAAGATGGTGGACAAAGAGACCTAAGATGGCGGACGAAAAGACCTAAAATAGCGGACAAGGAGCCCTAAGATGCCAGACGAAAAGACCTAAGATGCCAGACGAGGGGACCTAAAATGCCAGACGAGGGGACCTAAGATGGCGGACGAGTAGACCTAAGATGGCGGACGAGTAGACCTAAGATGGCGGACGAGGAGACCTAAGATGCCAGACGAGGGGACCTAAGATGGCGGACGAGGAGACCTAAGATGCCAGACGAGGGGACCTAAGATGGCGGACGAGGAGACCTAAGATGGCGGACGAGGGGACCTAAGATGGCGGACGAGGGGACCTAAGATGCCAGACGAGGGGACCTAAGATGGCGGAGGAGGGGACCTAAGATGGCGGACGAGGGGACCTAAGATGCCAGACGAGGGGACCTAAGATGGCGGACGAGGAGACCTAAGATGCCAGACGAAAAGACCTAAGATGCCAGACGAGGGGACCTAAGATGCCAGACGAGGAGACCTAAGATGCCAGACGAGGAGACCTAAGATGGCTGTCGAGGAGACCTAAGATGGCGGACGAGGAGACCTAAGATGGCAGATGAGGAGACCTGAGATGGTGGACAAGGAGACCTAAGATGCCAGACGAGGGGACCTAAGATGGCGGACGAGGAGACCTAAGATGCCAGACGAGGGGACCTAAGATGGCGGACGAGGGGACCTAAGATGGCGGACGAGGGGACCTAAGATGCCAGACGAGGAGACCTAAGATGCCAGACGAAAAGACCTAAGATGCCAGACGAGGGGACCTAAGATGCCAGACGAGGAGACCTAAGATGCCAGACGAGGAGACCTAAGATGGCGGACGAGGAGACCTAAGATGGCGGACGAGGAGACCTAAGATGGCAGATGAGGAGACCTGAGATGGCGGACAAGGAGACCTAAGATGGCGGACGAGGGGACCTAAGATGGCGGACGAGGGGACCTAAGATGCCAGACGAGGAGACCTAAGATGCCAGACGAAAAGACCTAAGATGCCAGACGAGGAGACCTAAGATGCCAGACGAGTAGACCTAAGATGGCGGATGAGGAGACTGAAGATGCCAGACGAGGAGACCTAAGATGCCAGACGAGGAGACCTAAGATGCCAGACGAGGAGACCTAAGATGGCGGATGAGGAGACCTAAGATGCCAGACGAGGAGACCTAAGATGGCGGACGAGGAGACCTAAGATGGCGGACGAGGAGACCTAAGATGCCAGACGAGGAGACCTAAGATGGCGGATGAGGAGACTGAAGATGCCAGACGAGGAGACCTAAGATGCCAGACGAGGAGACCTAAGATGCCAGACGAGGAGACCTAAGATGGCGGATGAGGAGACCTAAGATGCCAGACGAGGAGACCTAAGATGGCGGACGAGGAGACCTAAGATGGCGGACGAGGAGACCTAAGATGGCGGACGAGGAGACCTAAGATGCCAGACGAGGAGATCTAAGATGCCAGACGAGGAGACCTAAGATGGCGGATGAGGAGACCTAAGATGCCAGACGAGGAGACCTAAGATGGCGGACGAGGAGACCTAAGATGGCGGACGAGGAGACCTAAGATGGTGGACGAGGAGACCTGAGATGCCAGACGAGGAGACCTAAGATGCCAGACGAAAAGACCCAAGATGCCAGACGAGTAGACCTAAGATGGCGGATGAGGAGACTGAAGATGCCAGACGAGGAGACCTAAGATGCCAGACGAGGAGACCTAAGATGCCAGACGAGGAGACCTAAGATGCCAGACGAGGAGACCTAAGATGGCGGATGAGGAGACCTAAGATGCCAGACGAGGAGACCTAAGATGGCGGACGAGGAGACCTAAGATGGCGGACGAGGAGACCTAAGATGCCAGACGAGGAGACCTAAGATGGCGGACGAGGAGACCTAAGATGGCGGACGAGGAGACCTGAGATGGCGGACGAGGAGACCTGAGATGGCGGACGAGGAGACCTAAGATGGTGGAGTGAGTGGTGGCGTCGGCTCCAGACTGTCCTTCAGACTTAATGTGTCTGAGGTGGGCGGGGTCAGCTCTGAGGTGGGTGGGGTCAGGTCTGGCTCTGGCTCCCCATTGGCCGTTGGGAGCTCTATATCCTCGGTTACGGGGGCGGTTTCCTCGGTTATAGGGGCGGAGTTGGTTTCCTGGGTTACAGGGACGGTTTCCTCGGTTACAGCGGCAGCGGGAGGGGCTGCAGCCTGGGGCAGGAGCTTGGGGGCGTGGCCACCGCTGTTTTCGACCAATCGCCACTGCATGATGCTGGTGTCCTTCCCGCCGGTGGAGATCAGGTGACTGTCGTCGTGCAGAAAGCTCACGTTGGTCACATGACTGCTGTGGGCACTGTACTTGTGACTCGGCGCCTGCAAAACAAAGCCTGGGTTAGATCTAATCTGGGCCTGGCTGAAACCGGGTTTAAACCTGGTTAGAACCGGATTAAAAACGGGTTTAAAGTCTTCTCTGATGACTCTCCCTAACCCAGGTCTAATCCAGGTCTAACCCAGGTCTAAACCAGGTCTAAACCGGGTCTAAACCGGGTCTAACCCAGGACCAGTCTGACCTTGGCGGTGCAGCAGGGGTAGGCGAACAGATGAACTTTGCAGAAGTCGTCAGCCAAAGCGATGACTCGGCGATTATGGGAACGAATCAGAGCATTAATGTCTGTGCCGTCTGAGCCCTCAGGCCACACCCCTAAAACAGAGACAGGTGAGACAGGTGAGACTGGGGGAGACAGGTGAGACCAAGGGAGACCGGGGGAGACAGGTGAGAACGGGGGAGACCGGGGGAGACAGGTGAGACCAGGGGAGACCAGGGGAGACCGGGGGAGACAGGTGAGACCGGGGGAGACAGGTGAGACTGGGGGAGACAGGTGAGACCGGGGGAGAAAGGTGAGACCAGGGGAGACCGGGGGAGACAGGTGAGACCGGGGGAGACAGGTGAGACCAGGGGAGACCAGGGGAGACCGGGGGAGACAGGTGAGACCGGGGGAGACAGGTGAGACTGGGGGAGACAGGTGAGACCGGGGGAGAAAGGTGAGACCAGGGGAGACCGGGGGAGACAGGTGAGACCGGGGGAGACAGGTGAGACCAGGGGAGACCAGGGGAGACCGGGGGAGACAGGTGAGACCGGGGGAGACAGGTGAGACTGGGGGAGACAGGTGAGACCGGGGGAGAAAGGTGAGACCAGGGGAGACCGGGGGAGACAGGTGAGACCGGGGGAGACAGGTGAGACCAGGGGAGACCAGGGGAGACCGGGGGAGACAGGTGAGACCGGGGGAGACAGGTGAGACTGGGGGAGACAGGTGAGACCGGGGGAGAAAGGTGAGACCAGGGGAGACCGGGGGAGACAGGTGAGACCGGGGGAGACAGGTGAGACCGGGGGAGAAAGGTGAGACCAGGGGAGACCGGGGGAGAAAGGTGAGACCAGGGGAGACCGGGGGAGACAGGTGAGACCAGGGGAGACCGGGGGAGACAGGTGAGACCAGGGGAGACCGGGGGAGACAGGTGAGACCAGGGGAGACCAGGGGAGACCGGGGGAGACAGGTGAGACCAGGGGAGACAGGTGAGACCGGGGGAGACAGGTGAGACTGGGGGAGACAGGTGAGACCAGGGGAGACCAGGTGAGACTGGGGGAGACAGGTGAGACCAGGGGAGACCAGGGGAGACTGGGGGAGACAGGTGAGACCAGGGTAGACCGGGGGAGAAAAGTGAGACTGGGGGAGACAGGTGAGAGTAGTAGTAATAATAGTAGTAATAGTAGTAGTAATAATAGTAATAACAGTAGTAGTAATAATAGTAGTATAATAATAGTAGCAATAGTAGTAGTAATAATAGTAGTAATAGTAGTAGTAATAATAATAGTAGTAATAGTAGTAATAGTAGTAATAATAGTAGTAATAGTAGTAGTAATAATAGTAGTAATAGTAGTAGTAATAATAGTAGTAATAACAGTAGTAATAGTAGTAGTAATAATAGTAGTAATAGTAGTAGTAATAATAGTAGTAATAGTAGTAATAGTAGTAGTGATAATAGTAGTAATAATAGTAGTAATAGCAGTAGTAATAATAGTAGTAATAGTAGTAGTAATAATAGTAGTAATAACAGTAGTAATAGTAGTAGTAATAATAGTAGTAATAGTAGTAGCAATAGTAGTAGTAATAATAGTAGTAATAGTAGTAGTAATAATAGTAGCAATAGTAGTAGTAATAATAGTAGTAATAGTAGTAGTGATAATAGTAGTAATAATAGTAGTAATAGCAGTAGTAATAATAGTAGTAATAGTAGTAGTAATAATAGTAGTAATACAGTAGTAATAGTAGTAGTAATAATAGTAGTAATAGTAGTAGTAATAATAGTAGCAATAGTAGTAGTAATAATAGTAGTAATAGTAGTAGTAATAATAGTAGTAATAGTAGTAATAGTAGTAGTGATAATAGTAGTAATAATAGTAGTAATAGCAGTAGTAATAATAGTAGTAATAGTAGTAGTAATAATAGTAGTAATAACAGTAGTAATAGTAGTAGTAATAATAGTAGTAATAGTAGTAGTAATAATAGTAGCAATAGTAGTAGTAATAATAGTAGTAATAGTAGTAGTAATAATAGTAGTAATAGTAATAGTAGTAGTGATAATAGTAGTAATAGTAGTAGTAATAATAGTAGTAATAGTAGTAGTAATAATAGTAGTAATAACAGTAGTAATAGTAGTAGTAATAATAGTAGTAATAGTAGTAGTAATAAAAGTAGTAATAGTAGTAATAGTAGTAGTAATAATAGTAGTAATAATAGTAGTAATAATAGTAGTAATAGCAGTAGTAATAATAGTAGTAATAGTAGTAGTAATAATAGTAGTAATAATAGTAGTAATAACAGTAGTAATAGTAGTAGTAATAATAGTAGTAATAATAGTAGTAATAGTAGTAGTAATAATAGTAGTAATAGTAGTAATAACAGTAGTAATAGTAGTAGTAATGATAGTAGTAATGGCAGTAGTAATAATAGTAGTAATAGCAGTAGTAATAATAGTAGTAAAAGTAGTAGTAATAGTAGTAGTGATACTCACCGAATACGTGGAAGCCTAGGACGCAGGTGTACGTGGCCCAGTCGATGTCTTTACAGTCGGAGCGGTTCCTGATCAGAGAACAGCCGTTTACCACGTCCCCTGAACACAACACAGAGAATTACAACAGCACAACACAACACTGATGTGGTTGTATGAACGTGTGAGAGTAGTTGGGGTCGTGAATGGGTGAATGTGTGACGTGTGAATGAGTGACGTGTGAATGCGTGACGTGTGAATGAGTGACGTGTGAATGAGTGACGTGTGAATGTGTGACGTGTGACTGTGTGATGTGTGAATGAGTGACGTGTGAATGAGTGACGTGTGAATGTGTGATGTGAATGAGTGACGTGTGAATGTGTGACGTGTGAATGAGTGACGTGTGAATGTGTGACGTGTGAATGAGTGACGTGTGAATGAGTGACGTGTGAATGTGTGACGTGTGACTGTGTGATGTGTAAATGAGTGACGTGTGAATGTGTGACGTGTGACTGTGTGACGTGTTAATGAGTGACGTGTGAATGTGTGATGGGAATGTGTGACGTGTGAATGAGTGACGTGTGAATGAGTGACGTGTGACTGTGTGACGTGTGAATGAGTGACGTGACTGTGACGTGTGAATGAGTGACGTGTGAATGTGTGACGTGTGAATGAGTGACGTGTGAATGAGTGACGTGTGACTGTGTGACGTGTGAATGAGTGACGTGTGACTGTGTGAATGAGTGACTGTGTGAATGAGTGACGTGTGAATGAGTGACGTGAATGAGTGACGTGTGAATGTGTGACGTGTGAATGTGTGACGTGTGAATGTGTGACATGAATGTGTGACGTGTGAATGAGTAACGTGTGAATGAGTGGCGTGTGACTGTGTGACGTGTGAATGAGTGACGTGTGAATGAGTGACGTGTGAATGAGTGACGTGTGAATGAGTGACGTGTGAATGTGTGACGTGTGACTGTGTGAATGAGTGACATGTAAATGAGTGACGTGTGAATGAGTGACGTGTGAATGTGTGACGTGTGAATGAGTGACGTGTGACTGTGTGACTGAATGACGTGTGAATGAGTGACGTGTGAATGTGTGACGTGTGAATGTGTGACATGAATGTGTGACGTGTGAATGAGTAACGTGTGAATGAGTGGCGTGTGACTGTGTGACGTGTGAATGAGTGACGTGTGAATGAGTGACGTGTGAATGAGTGACGTGTGAATGAGTGACGTGTGAATGTGTGACGTGTGACTGTGTGAATGAGTGACATGTAAATGAGTGACGTGTGAATGAGTGACGTGTGAATGTGTGACGTGTGAATGAGTGACGTGTGACTGTGTGACTGAATGACGTGTGAATGAGTGACGTGTGAATGTGACGTGTGAATGTGTGACGTGTGACTGAGTGACGTGACTGTGTGACGTGTGAATGAGTGACATGTGAATGAGTGACGTGTGAATGAGTGACATGTGAATGTGTGACATGTGAATGAGTGATGTGTGAATGAGTGACGTGTGAATGAGTGACGTGTGACTGACGTGTGAATGTGACGTGTGAATGAGTGACGTGTGAATGAGTGACATGTGAATGTGTGACGTGTGAATGAGTGACGTGTGAATGAGTGACGTGTGAATGTGACGTGTGAATGGGTGACGTGTGAATGAGTGACGTGTGAATGGGTGACGTGTGAATGGGTGAAAGAGTCAACGGTTCTTACAGTAGAGGATCTCGTAGTCCCCAGAGTTGGACATGATGTAGTTGTTGTCCGGAGACCAGTCCAGGTGAGTGATGTAGCTGGAGTGGCCCTGGGACCAGACACAACACAAATCAGGACAGGGTTCCATCAGAGCCGGCCCTGGGTTCAAGCCCAGAGAGTCTGAGGGTTTGAGAGTCCGAGGGTCCGAGAGTCCGAGGGTCCGAGAGTCAAAGGGTCCGAGGGTCCGAGAGTCCGAGGGTCCGAGAGTCAGAGGGTCCGAGGGTCCGAGAGTCCGAGGGTCCGAGAGTCCGAGGGTCCGAGAGTCGCTGATGATGTCATTGGTCACCTGTGTGGATGATGTCATTGGTCACCTGTGTGGATGATGTCATTGGTCACCTGTGTGGATGACGTCATTGTCCGCCTGTGTGGATGACGTCATTGGTCGCCTGTGTGGATGATGTCATTGGTCGCCTGTGTGGATGATGTCATTGGTCGCCTGTGTGGATGATGTCATTGGTCGCCTGTGTGGATGATGTCATTGGTCACCTGTGTGGATAATGTCATTGTCACCTGTGTGGATTATGTCATTGGTCACCTGTGTGGATGATGTCATTGGTCGCCTGTGTGGATAATGTCATTGTCACCTGTGTGGATGACGTCATTGGTCACCTGTGTGGATGATGTCATTGGTCGCCTGTGTGGATGATGTCATTGTCACCTGTGTGGATGATGTCATTGTCACCTGTGTGGATGATGTCATTGTCACCTGTGTGGATGATGTCATTGTCACCTGTGTGGATGATGTCATTGTCACCTGTGTGGATGATGTCATTGTCACCTGTGTGGATGATGTCATTGTCACCTGTGCTGATGATGTCATTGGTCGCCTGTGCGGATGATGTCATTGTCGCCTGTGCGGATGATGTCATTGGTCGCCTGTGTGGATGATGTCATTGTCGCCTGTGTGGATGATGTCATTGTCGCCTGTGTGGATGATGTCATTGTCACCTGTGTGGATGATGTCATTGTCACCTGTGTGGATGATGTCATCGCCTGTGTGGATGATGTCATTGTCACCTGTGTGGATGATGTCATTGTCACCTGTGTGGATGATGTCATTGTCGCCTGTGTGGATGATGTCATTGTCACCTGTGTGGATGATGTCATTGTCACCTGTGTGGATGATGTCATTGTCGCCTGTGTGGATGATGTCATTGGTCGCCTGTGTGGATGATGTCATTGTCGCCTGTGTGGATGATGTCATTGTCACCTGTGTGGATGATGTCATTGGTCTGAACTGACTGAGGGAGCAGTAACAAACCTGGCCTGTAGGGGGCAGTGCGTCACTATTTACAGGTACTGTTCCAATGAACAAAACCCAGATTAGAAGAACATTATCAGACCAATCTGTGTCAAAGTTTAAACACATAATAAAGCCAATATTTAGTACAATGTTGAGTGAGTTTGTGAGAACAGCTCCCATAGCTCGAGTCTCAGTAAAAGTGATGGGTTTGTTGACAGCGCCATGCAGTCTTTAAAGACAGCTCCAGACAATGTAGCTCCATTAAAACAAAAGGTTGTTAGGCCGAATTGAGTAGCACCATGGTTTAATGCTGAAACACGTTCCCTTAAACAAGCAACCTGTAAATTAGAAAGGCTATGGCGTCACTCCAGCTCAGAGCAGTCCCTGAATGCCTGGAAATATAGTCTTTTAAATTATAAAAAATCTCTGCGTGAGGCCAAAACCAGATACTATTCAACTTTAATAGAAGAAAACAGGAACAAGCCTAGGTTTGTGTTGAGCGCTGTAGCCAGGCTGACCACCAGTCACAGCTCAGTAGAACCCTGTATCCCTGTTACTCTCAGCTGTGAAAACTTTCTTCAATTTTTAACAACAAAATCACTATTAGAGACAAATTAAATAAAATTCTCCTACAATCAGCTCAGAGCAAGCCAAAGCTGTAAAAATGGAGGCCACTATAAAACCATCTGTAACGTTAGACTGCTTCATCGGTGTAGATCAAACTGAGATAACGTCAGTCATTATGTCTCCAAAACCTCAACTTGTCTTTTAGACCCAATTCCTACCAAACTTTTTAAAGAAACTCTCCCCCTAATTAATGAACCTATACTGAACATAATAAACACCTCCCTAGAAACAGGTTATATGCCACAGTCTTTTAAATATGCAGTTATTAAACCACTTCTGAAAAAACCCAGTCTAGATCCTGACATTTTAGCCAACTACAGACCAATATCAAATCTCCCTTTTATTTCAAAAATCCTAGAAAGAGTTGTAGTTAAACAGTTATGGCGCCACCTACAGGACAATAGCTTATTTGCAGATTGTCAGTGAGGGTTTAGACCCCACCATAGCACAGAAACTGCATTAGTCAGAGTCACAAATGACTTGTTATTAAGTTCAGACAATGGCCTGGTCTCAGTCCTGGTTCTGTTAGATCTCAGTGCAGCCTTTGACACCATTGACCACAGCATCTTACTCCAGAGATTAGACTGTGACATAGGTCAGAGGAGCGCCCCCTGCTGGTTTAAATCATACTTATCTGACAGGTACCAGTTTGTCAGTGTAAATGAACATTCCTCACAGTGCAGTAAAGTTAGCTATGGAGTGCCTCAAGGCTCAGTACTTGGACCCATTCTGTTCATGCTTTACATGCTGCCTTTAGGAAACAGAATCAGAAAACATGGCATTTATTTTCACTGCAGACAATACACAGTTGTATTTATCAATTAAACCTGATCAGAATGACCGCGTTGAGAAACTTAGCGCCTGTGTGAGAGACATAAAGACCTGGATGACAATTAATTATCTCCTCCTAAACCCAGAAAAAACAGAGGTCATTATACTAGGCCCCAAAAAGCTGAGCTCTGTCTGACCAGAGTCTCCCTGGACGCTGTCAGTGTAGCCTCAAGTTCTACTGTGACAAACTTAGGAGTTTTATTTGACCCAGATTTATCATTTAAGGCTCATATAAACCAAGCCTGTAAAACAGCATTCTTTCACTTACGTAACATCGCCAAAATCAGAAATATTTTATCTAAAAATTATGCTGAAAAACTTGTCCATGCGTTTGTTACATCTAGGTTGGATTACTGTAACTCTCTGCTGGCAGTGTGCCCTAAAAACTCATTAAAATGTTTTCAGCTTGTTCAAAACGCAGCAGCGAGATTATTAACAGGAACTAACAGGAGAGAACATATTACTCCTGTGCTAGCTTCACTTCACTGGCTTCCAGTTGAATTCAGAATTAGGTTTAAAATCCTTCTCCTGACTTACTCCATCCTACATTACTGATGTTATAGAGCCATACCAACCAAGCAGAGTACTGCGCTCACAAAATGCAGGGCTATTAGTGGTTCCCAGGGTTTCTAAAAGTACAGTTGGAGGTAGCGCCTTTAGTTACCAAGCTCCTGTTTTATGGAATCAGCTTCCAGCTCATGTTAGAGGCAGACACAGTCTCTACATTTAAGGTTAGGTTAAAACGTTCCTCTGTGAGAAAGCTTATGGTCAGGCCAGGAACAGGGTTAACTCCACAGCTGAAGCTAAGCTGCTCTAGGAGCTAGAAGCTGGGGGAAGTATGGTGCACTGACCTCTGACCTCTGGTTTCATCTGCTGCTCCTCTTCTATCACTGTCATTAATATAATGAAATACTCTATATCTCCAATCAGTTCATAGCTGTTCACAGGTTGTCCCTCTGTCCCACTCCCCTCTGGGGGAGTGGGGACTGTTTCAGATGCCTGGCTGCTGGCAGATGTCCCAGTGATGATTGGATCTTAGCTGACCCCATCTGTGCTTCTGTCCCGACCTGTGTGCCCTCAACCTCACCTCTAAGGATGTCCCGGACCTATCTTGCCCACTCACCTGTCTGGATGAGGCCACCTGCTGCATCCTATGGACTTCCTCAACCCTCACCCACTCTCGTCTGGATAAATCCTTACAGAGTGATCTATGATCCTATAGATGAACTAATGAACTAACTCCTGATGCATTGCCTGTCCGTCCTGGGAGAGGATCTCTCCTTCAATATGGGCTCCATAAGGTTTCTTCTTTTTTCCCGTAGCTGGGTTTTTTAGGAGTTTTTCCTTACTGAGAAGGAGGGTCTAAGGACAGGAGTGTCCTGGGTCTGTTTAGTTTAGTGTAGTTATTGTTTGTGCTGATTGTGTGTTTATGTTTGATCAACTGTTTGTGAAGCCTTTGAGGTGACTTTTTTTGTGATATTGGGCTATACAAATAAATCTGAATTGAATTGAATATTTACTGAGAGAAACTGGTGAAGAAGAAATCCTGCTCATGTATTGGTCAGAGCTCCGCCTCTTCAGCTGAATATATCCCAATAATATCATACTTTCATTAATATTTACTGCAGTGTTAGGTTTAGAGCAGGATCTGTGGCCTCTCTGTGATTAAAATGAAATCTGTGTTGTTTCAGCAGAGTTTTACATTTGTTTGCCAACATTTGTGACCTTTAAATACATTTATTTACTGTACATTTGTTTTTTCTTATAGCGATGTTAGATAAGCGAATGTTTCTCTGCCCTTGGAGAACAGAGCTGTAGTCCTCTCCCCGGCGTTAGTCCTTAGTTTGGTCCACGTTACGTTCATACTTCACCAGGACCAGACCAGGACCAGGGCTCAAAGCGCACCGCACTGAGACCTCTGACCTCAGGAGGACCAGAGTTCTGTTTGGTCCTCACCTGAGTCTGAGTGCGTTCTCAGCTCAAACGAACCGGACTGTCCCAGGAAACGCACCGGAGTTCGATCGAAGCGAACCAAACTCGGCGAGACTGAACAGCTTTAGAGTCCGAGAGTCTTAAGACCAGACTCAGTCTACACACCTTTTGTAAACTTTCTAATTAGTAGTACTGCAGTACATACGGAGCACTTGTTGTAGTGGCTGTACTTGTACCAAGTTTAGGTTATATAGTAGTATCAGTAGTAATAGTAGTATCAGTAGTAATAGTAGTATCAGTAGTAGTACGTAGTATCAGTAGTAGTACGTAGTATCAGTAGTAATAGTAGTATCAGTAGTAATAGTAGTATCAGTAGTAGTACATAGTATCAGTAGTAGTACGTAGTATCAGTAGTAATAGTAGTATCAGTAGTAGTTCGTAGTAGTACTTACGGAGCACTTGTTGTAGCGGCTGTACTTGCGCCCGTTCTCGGAGACTGTGTAGAGGT
>CM036254.1:2107280-2132280 GCA_020698575.1 Bostrychus sinensis
CTGGGGACACAGGGTTTTGGGGACTGTCCTCACCTCGATCTCCCGGTCCGGGCGCAGGTCGTGGTCCCAGAGAACCACTCTCCGGTCCTTGGATCCTCCGCTCAGGGCGGCCCCGGCTCTGGTCTCACTCAGACAGAACACGCTGCCCTCGTGGGCCTTGACCTGACGCATGATCTGGAACGCTGCAAGAACACAGAACTCCGATCAGCTGCGAGAACACAGAACTCCGATCAGCTGCGAGAACACAGAACTCCGATCAGCTGCGAGAACACAGAACTCCGATCAGCTGCGAGAACACAGAACTCCGATCAGCTGCGAGAACACAGAACTCCGATCAGCTGCGAGAACACAGAACTCCGATCAGCTGCGAGAACACAGAACTCCGATCAGCTGCGAGAACACAGAACTCTGATCAGCTGCGAGAACACAGAACTCTGATCAGCTGCGAGAACACAGAAAAGAAAAGCTTTTCTATACACAGCGTCCTTACCAAGGGAAGAATTAAAGCACTCTCTCCCCTCCTCCAGATGTTGGGCAACAGCTGTATCAGAGCAGTGGAGCAGAAATATTACCTTTACCCTTTCGTTTTTGGCCATAACTCTGAGCTGTCACCCTGACAAACCTGAGACAGGTCACAAGTTCTCTCATAAGAACTCAGTCTTGAGTCCTAAGAAGTCTGGATACATGGACCAAGACTACCTCCTAGTGGCCACTGCTGGAGTTACAGGACCTCACAAGGTGTGTATCGATATCGTTGTATCGCAGGAATAAAAACTGATGGATCGATATAGTTTCTGTATCGTTACACCTCTAGAGAATCAAACACGTCTGTGATTTTCTTCTCCCACTGAAGAAAACAAGTGGCCTCAGTTGCTGCCATAAATGAGTTCAACCAAAGTTGTTACATCCATCTTGTTATTACTGTGTGATAAGTGCTTTATTCACTACTATTACATTATTACAGGTTTTCTCCTGAGTGTGGCTTCAGGCTTCTTCTTTCTCTTTCTCACTTTTTCAGTTTAAGCCGCTCATCTTTGATTTTACTTATTCACATTTTTCTAACATCTTTTATTTTTAATGCCACCTGCTTCCAGCGACAGCGTAAACCTCCTCTCTCCTCCTCCTCTCACCTCCTCTCTCCTAACCCCTCTCCTCCTCTCACCTCCTCTCTCCTAACCCCTCTCCTCCTCCTCTCACCTCCTCTCTCCTAACCCCTCTCCTCCTCTCACCTCCTCTCTCCTAACCCCTCTCCTCACCCCTCTCCTCCTCCTCTCACCTCCTCTCTCCTAACCCCTCTCCTCCTCTCTCCTAACCCCTCTCCTCCTCCTCTCACCTCCTCTCTCCTCCTCCTCTCCTCCTCCTCCTCTCTCCTAACCCCTCTCCTCCTCTCTCCTAACCCCTCTCCTCCTCCACTCACCTCCTCTCTCCTCCTCCTCTCTCCTAACCCCTCTCCTCCTCTCTCCTCCTCCTCTCGCCTAACCCCTCTCCTCCTCCTCTCACCTCCTCTCTCCTAACCCCTCTCCTCCTCTCTCCTAACCCCTCTCCTCCTCCTCTCTCCTAACCCCTCTCCTCCTCCTCTCACCTCCTCTCTCCTAACCCCTCTCCACCTACTCTCTCCTAACCCCGCTCCTCCTCCTCTCGCCTAACCCCTCTCCTCCTCCTCTCACCTCCTCTCTCCTAACCCCTCTCCACCTACTCTCTCCTAACCCCGCTCCTCCTCCTCTCACCTCCTCCTCTCTCCTAACCCCTCTCCTCCTCCTCTCACCTCCTCTCTCCTCCTCCTCTCACCTCCTCTCTCCTAACCCCTCTCCTCCTCCTCTCACCTCCTCTCTCCTAACCCCTCTCCTCCTCCTCTCACCTCCTCTCTCCTAACCCCTCTCCACCTCCTCTCTCCTAACCCCGCTCCTCCTCCTCTCACCTCCTCTCTCCTCCTCCTCTCACCTCCTCTCTCCTCGCCTCCTCACCTCTCAGTCCCTTAGAGGTCGGAGTATCGGCGGCTCTGGTCCAGACCAGCAGGACTCCTCCCGAGTCTCCAGTTAAAATGTCTCCATTTCTGAGGAAAGCCACGCACTGCACGAACTTGGGCTTCTCGTATTTCTGCAGAGAAAATTAAACAAGAATAAAAGTGGAAAATAAAATAAGAATAAAAGTGGAAAATAAAACAAGAATAAAAGTGGAAAATAAAATAAGAATAAAAGTGGAAAATAAAATAACAAGAATAAAAGTGGAAAATAAAATAAGAATAAAAGTGGAAAATAAAATAACAAGAATAAAAGTGGAAAATAAAATAAGAATAAAAGTGGAAAATAAAATAAGAATAAAAAGGAAGCAGACAAACCAACAGCCTTCAGACCAACAGGGCACTTACCCCAAAGATGCCCTGCTTCCTCTGCAGAGAGTTCCCGGACCAGGTCCAGAAAAAAATGTGGGACTTTCCACAGGTGACGATGGAGGCGGAGTCAGTGGGGTGAAACTCCACCCCCAGAACCACCTCATTGGTCGTCTGCAAACAGTAAACAAACAAACGTTAAATCAAAAAGAACCTGCCTCACAGCAGAGGTCAGGCCTAAGGCTGGGTTAGGAGGTAGGGGTTAGGACGTAGAAGGTAGGGGTTAGGACGTAGGAGGTAGGGGTTAGGACGTAGGAGGTAGGGGTTAGGACATAGGAGGTAGGGGTTAGGACATAGGAGGTAGGGGTTAGGATGTAGGAAGTAGGGGTTAGGATGTAGGAGGTAGAGGTTAGGACGTAGGAGGTAGGGGTTAGGACGTGGGAGGTAGGGGTTAGGATGTAGGAGGTAGGGGTTAGGACATAAGAGGTAGGGGTTAGGACGTAGGAGGTAGGGGTTAGGATGTAGGAGGTAGGGGTTAGGACATAGGAGGTAGAGGTTAGGATGTAGGGGTTAGGACGTAGGAGGTAGGGGTTAGGACGTAGGAGGTAGAGGTTAGGACGTAGGAGGTAGGGGTTAGGACGTAGGAGGTAGGGGTTAGGACGTAGGAGGTAGGGGTTAGGACGTAGGAGGTAGGGGTTAGGATGTAGGAGGTAGGGATTAGGACGTAGGAGGTAGAGGTTAGGACGTAGGAGGTAGGGGTTAGGACGTAGGAGGTAGGGGTTAGGATGTAGGAGGTAGGGGTTAGGACGTAGGAGGTAGAGGTAAGGACGTAGGAGGTAGGGGTTAGGACATAGGAGGTAGGGGTTAGGATGTAGGAGGTAGGGGTTAGTGGGTAGGAGGTAGGGGTTAGGACGTCGGGGTTAGGACATAGGAGGTAGGGGTTAGGATGTAGGAGGTAGGGGTTAGGATGTAGGAGGTAGGGGTTAAAACGTAGGAGGTAGGGGTTAGGACGTAGGAGGTAGGGGTTAGGACATAGGAGGTAGGGGTTAGGACATAGGAGGTAGGGGTTAGGATGTAGGAGGTAGGGGTTAGTGGGTAGGAGGTTAGGACGTAGGAGGTCGGGGTTAGGACGTAAGGGTTAGTGAGTAGGAGGTAGGGGTTAGGACATAGGAGGTAGGGGTTAGGACGTAGGAGGTAGGGGTTAGTGGGTAGGAGGTAGGGGTTAGGACGTAGGAGGTAGGGATTAGGATGTAGGAGGTAGGGGTTAGGACATAGGAGATAGGGGTTAGGACGTAAGAGGTAGGGGTTAGTGGGTAGGAGGTAGGGGTTAGTTGGTAGGAGGTAGGGGTTAGTGAGTAGGAGGTAGGGGTTAGGACATAGGAGGTAGGGGTTAGGACATAGGAGGTAGGGGTTAGGACGTAGGAGGTAGGGGTTAGTGGGTAGGAGGTAGGGGTTAGGACGTAGGAGGTAGGGGTTAGTGGGTATGAGGTAGGGGTTAGGACGTAGGAGGTAGGGGTTAGTGAGTAGGAGGTAGGGGTTAGGACGTAGGAGGTAGGGGTTAGTGGGTAGGAGGTAGGGGTTAGGACGTAGGAGGTAGGGGTTAGTGGGTAGGAGGTAGGGGTTAGTGGGTAGGAGGTCGGGGTTAGGACGTAGGAGGTAGGGGTTAGGACGTAGGAGGTCGGGGTTAGGACGTAGGAGGTAGGGGTTAGTGGGTAGGAGGTAGGGGTTAGGACGTAGGAGGTAGAGTGTGTTCAGGTACAGACCTTAATCTCGGCCACTTTACTTTTGCGGTGCCAGTCCCAGACGGTCAACATGTGATCGTTACAGTCGTCCACTACGGCCAAGTGCACTCCTGAGTCCTGAGGAGACAAGGAGACAGGAGACGAGGAGAGGAGACGAGGAGAAGAGACAAGGAAAGGGGACATAAAAGGAAATAAGGAAAGGACACGAGGTCAGAGGCTGAACACAGACCAGACCGGGTCAGAACCAGACCAGACCGGGTCAGAACCAGACCAGAACTGGGTCAGAACCAGTTATCCTGTATAAAAATAATGTTATTCCTGAGTGAGCCCTGGGAGACCCACGGTCCTGGTTCAGGCAGGTCCTCTGAGACCGAACCGTCTCTAACCCAGACCTAGACCTCGAACCCTTAAGGGTCCGTCCCAAAACCGGAGCAGCTGAAGGTCTGCGTGGCTACAGCTACTGTGGGCCTGAGGCGGGTCCGGCCTCTCTGTGGGACGGTTCACCTGTGCAGGTGTGTGGACCCGCAGTGACCCAGGAGGGACACGCACACTCCACTCAGAGACCAGGAGTCACACACACAACCTCCTCGCTGTTCACAGAGAATACTCACAGCTTTGGAGAAGGCGAGCGAACCCACTCCTCTCTCGAACGTACCCATTCCCACGACCTGCAGCGTGCTCAGACTCACACTGTCCCAGACGCGCACGTGAGGCTGCAGCGGCTGAAACACACACAACAACAACAGGGTTAGAGCGCGCACGTGAGGCTGCAGCGGCTGAAACACACACAACAGGGTTAGAGCGCGCACGTGAGGCTAAAACACACACAACAACAGGGTTAGAGCGCGCACGTGAGGCTGCAGCGGCTGAAACACACACAACAGGGTTAGAGCGCGCACGTGAGGCTAAAACACACACAACAACAGGGTTAGAGCGTGCACGTGAGGCTGAAACACACACAACAGGGTTAGAGCGTGCACGTGAGGCTGAAACACACACACAACAGGGTTAGAGCGCGCACGTGAGGCTAAAACACACACAACAGGGTTAGAGCGCGCACGTGAGGCTAAAACACAACAACAGGGTTAGAGCGTGCACGTGAGGCTGAAACACAACAACAGGGTTAGAGCGCGCACGTGAGGCTAAAACACAACAACAGGGTTAGAGCGCGCACGTGAGGCTAAAACACACACAACAGGGTTAGAGCGCGCACGTGAGGCTAAAACACACAACAACAGGGTTAGAGCGCGCACGTGAGGCTGAAACACACACAACAGGGTTAGAGCGCGCACGTGAGGCTAAAACACACACAACAACAGGGTTAGAGCGTGCACGTGAGGTTGAAACACACACAACAACAACAGGGTTAGAGCGCGCACGTGAGGCTAAAACACACACAACAACAGGGTTAGAGCGCGCACGTGAGGCTAAAACACACAACAACAGGGTTAGAGCGCGCACGTGAGGCTAAAACACACAACAACAGGGTTAGAGCGCGCACGTGAGGCTAAAACACACACAACAACAGGGTTAGAGCGCGCACGTGAGGCTGAAACACACACACAACAGGGTTAGAGCGTGCACGTGAGGCTAAAACACACACAACAACAACAGGGTTAGAGCGTGCACGTGAGGTTGAAACACACACAACAACAACAGGGTTAGAGCGCGCACGTGAGGCTGAAACACACAACAACAACAGGGTTAGAGCGTGCACGTGAGGTCGAAACACACACAACAACAGGGTTAGAGCGCGCACGTGAGGCTAAAACACACACAACAACAGGGTTAGAGCGTGCACGTGAGGTTGAAACACACACAACAACAACAGGGTTAGAGCGCGCACGTGAGGCTGAAACACACAACAATGATAATAACAATAATAATAACAATAGTAATAAAAATTTCAAAGTAATAATAATAATAACAACAATAATAATAATAATAAAGCAATAATAACAATAATAGTATAATAAGTTTCTGACCCGTCCGTCTTTGTCGACTCCAGCGATCTGTCCTGTAGCGATCCGGATTTTATCAGGATGAAGAGCAAGACTGAAGGAGACAAGGAGGGAGGAGACAAGGAGGGAGGAGACAAGGAGGGAGGAGACAAGGAGAGAGGAGACAAGGAGGGAGGAGACAAGGAGGGAGGAGACAAAGAGGGAGGAGACAAGGAGAGAGGAGACAAGGAGGGAGGAGACAAGGAGAGAGGAGACAAGGAGGGAGGAGACAAGGAGAGAGGAGACAAGGAGGGAAGAGACAAGGACGGAGGAGACAAGGACGGAGGAGACAAGGAGGGAGGAGACAAGGAGGGAGGAGACAAGGAGAGAGGAGACAAGGAGGGAGGAGACAAAGAGAGAGGAGACAAGGAGGGAGGAGACAAGGAGGGAGGAGACAAGGAGGGAGGAGACAAGGAGAGAGGAGACAAGGAGGGAGGAGACAAGGAGAGAGGAGACAAGGAGAAAGGAGACAAGGAGAGAGGAGACAAGGAGAGAGGAGACAAGGAGGGAGGAGACGTTAGTTTTTCTCCAAAGTGAAATCTGACTTCAGACTAAAGGTGGTCCAGGCCCCGTGTACTGTAGAAAGTACTGCAGTATCCTGTGTACTGTAGAAAGTACTGCAGTATCCCTGTGTACTGTAGAAAGTACTGCAGTATCCTGTGTACTGTAGAAAGTACTGCAGTATCCTGTGTACTGTAGAAAGTACTGCAGTATCCTGTGTACTGTAGAAAGTACTGCAGTATCCCTGTGTACTGTAGAAAGTACTGCAGTATCCTGTGTACTGTAGAAAGTACTGCAGTATCCCTGTGTACTGTAGAAAGTACTGCAGTATCCTGTGTACTGTAGAAAGTACTGCAGTATCCCTGTGTACTGTAGAAAGTACTGCAGTATCCTGTGTACTGTAGAAAGTACTGCAGTATCCTGTGTACTGTAGAAAGTACTGCAGTATCTTGTGTACTGTAGAAAGTACTGCAGTATCCTGTGTACTGTAGAAAGTACTGCAGTATCCTGTGTACTGTAGAAAGTACTGCAGTATCCCTGTGTACTGTAGAAAGTACTGCAGTATCTTGTGTACTGTAGAAAGTACTGCAGTATCCCTGTGTACTGTAGAAAGTACTGCAGTATCCTGTGTACTGTAGAAAGTACTGCAGTATCCCTGTGTACTGTAGAAAGTACTGCAGTATCCTGTGTACTGTAGAAAGTACTGCAGTATCCCTGTGTACTGTAGAAAGTACTGCAGTATCCTGTGTACTGTAGAAAGTACTGCAGTATCCTGTGTACTGTAGAAAGTACTGCAGTATCCCTGTGTACTGTAGAAAGTACTGCAGTATCCCTGTGTACTGTAGAAAGTACTGCAGTATCCTGTGTACTGTAGAAAGTACTGCATTATCCCTGTGTACTGTAGAAAGTACTGCAGTATCCTGTGTACTGTAGAAAGTACTGCAGTATCCCTGTGTACTGTAGAAAGTACTGCAGTATCCTGTGTACTGTAGAAAGTACTGCAGTATCCCTGTGTACTGTAGAAAGTACTGCAGTATCCTGTGTACTGTAGAAAGTACTGCAGTATCCTGTGTACTGTAGAAAGTACTGCAGTATCCCTGTGTACTGTAGAAAGTACTGCAGTATCCTGTGTACTGTAGAAAGTACTGCAGTATCCTGTGTACTGTAGAAAGTACTGCAGTATCCTGTGTACTGTAGAAAGTACTGCATTATCCCTGTGTACTGAAAGTACTGCAGTATCCCTGTGTACTGTAGAAAGTACTGCAGTATCCCTGTGTACTGTAGAAAGTACTGCATTATCCCTGTGTACTGAAAGTACTGCATTATCCCTGTGTACTGTAGAAAGTACTGCAGTATCCTGTGCACTGTAGAAAGTACTGCATTATCCCTGTGTACTGTAGAAAGTACTGCAGTATCCCTGTGTACTGTAGAAAGTACTGCAGTATCCTGTGTACTGTAGAAAGTACTGCAGTATCCCTGTGTACTGTAGAAAGTACTGCAGTATCCTGTGCACTGTAGAAAGTACTGCATTATCCCTGTGTACTGTAGAAAGTACTGCAGTATCCCTGTGTACTGTAGAAAGTACTGCAGTATCCCTGTGTACTGTAGAAAGTACTGCAGTATCCTGTGTACTGTAGAAAGTACTGCAGTATCCCTGTGTACTGTAGAAAGTACTGCAGTATCCTGTGTACTGTAGAAAGTACTGCAGTATCCCTGTGTACTGTAGAAAGTACTGCAGTATCCTGTGTACTGTAGAAAGTACTGCAGTATCCCTGTGTACTGTAGAAAGTACTGCAGTATCCCTGTGTACTGTAGAAAGTACTGCAGTATCCCTGTGTACTGTGGAAAGTACTGCAGTATCCTGTGTACTGTAGAAAGTACTGCAGTATTCCCTGTGTACTGTAGAAAGTACTGCAGTATCCTGTGTACTGTAGAAAGTACTGCAGTATCCCTGTGTACTGTAGAAAGTACTGCAGTATCCTGTGTACTGTAGAAAGTACTGCATTATCCCTGTGTACTGAAAGTACTGCAGTATCCCTGTGTACTGTAGAAAGTACTGCAGTATCCCTGTGTACTGTAGAAAGTACTGCATTATCCCTGTGTACTGAAAGTACTGCATTATCCCTGTGTACTGTAGAAAGTACTGCAGTATCCTGTGCACTGTAGAAAGTACTGCAGTATTCCCTGTGTACTGTAGAAAGTACTGCAGTACTTGTACCATTTGACGCAGTCGGTGTGGCCGAGGTAGTGCCGCTGCGTCCGCTCCTCGCTGTTGTAGAGAACGACGACCGAAGCAACGAAGTAAACGGTTTCTCCAGTTGGCAACAGAAACACGTTCGCTCTGCAGTCTCTGCCTCTGTAGCCGTACCTGAGGAGGGCTAAGGAAGTACAAGTACCTCAAGTACTACAAGTACTACAACATACTACAGTCTCTGCCTCTGTAGCCGTACCTGAGGAGGGCTAAGGAAGTACAAGTACCTCAAGTACTACAAGTACTACAACATACTACAGTCTCTGCCTGGTTTATCAGTGGTTTATCAGTTTAATCTGTGAAGTTCAGAGTTTGGGGGTTAACATTTTGGGAATAAATATTTATTTTATTCTCTTAAAAACCTCTCATACAGTACTAGTAATATAGTACTATAGTACTAGTACTATAGTACTGCTTGTACTGCAGAAGGATACACCCACTCCAGCTTGAGTCTCTCCGGAGGCAGCTCTGTTTTTATGTCGCTGTAGTTTTCCACATCTGAGGGAACGAACATCGTGATGGGCCGCCCACGCATGAACATCTTTATACTGTTCCCCTCTGCAGAACACAACAGAACCAGAACAGAACCATTACAGAACAGAACTGTTACAGAACCAGAACCGTTACAGAACAGAACCAGAACCGTTACAGAACAGAACCAGAACCGTTACAGAACAGAACTGTTACAGAACAGAACCGTTACAGAACTGAACTGTTACAGAACCAGAACCGTTACAGAACAGAACCAGAACTGTTACAGAACAGAACCAGAACCGTTACAGAACAGAACCGTTACAGAACAGAACTGTTACAGAACTGAACCAGAACTGTTACAGAACAGAACCAGAACAGAACAGAACTGTTACAGAACAGAACCAGAACCGTTACAGAACAGAACCGTTACAGAACAGAACTGTTACAGAACTGAACCAGAACTGTTACAGAACAGAACCAGAACTGTTACAGAACAGAACCAGAACTGTTACAGAACAGAACCGTTACATCTTTACACTGTTCCCTCTGAAACATTAGAAACAATAATTATATGAGCAGAGCAGGATGTCTAAACCAGGGCTTCTCAGCTGGTGGGTCAGGGCCCAGAAGTGTCACTGGGAGGTGAACTACAGTTTAATGTTGAACTTACAGTTGCAGACTGTGTTTGTCTGTTGTTGTGACTTAGATCACATTTTATGACCAAGTAATTCCAAAGGGTTCACATACTTTTCCTTGCGACTGTATTCTGGTCCTAAATCTGGTTTTAACATAAAACACATGAGCCACACAGGAAGGAATCAGAACCGGGTCAGGACCGGGTTAAGATCGGGTCAGGACTGGGTCAGGGCCAGGTCAGGACCGGGTTAAGACTGGGTTAGGACTGGGTCAGGGCCAGGTCAGGACCGGGTTAAGACTGTTAGCTTCATTAGCTCTGTTAGCGCTATTAGCTTTGTTAGCTCAATTTGTTCTGCAAGCTTTATTAGCCCCGTTAGCTCTGTTAGCTCCATTAGTTCTGTTAGCACCGTTAGCTTTATTAGCTGTGTTAGCAGGTAGGTCCAGTGTTAGAGGTATAGGGCCAGAGGGATCGGGTTTTGGGCCGGTCTGAGACTCACCTGCCTGGGTTTCTTTGGTCTTTTCTCTGGTGGACATTTTGGCTGAACGAGACACAGACACATGAATGAATGAATGAATGAATGAGCACACATGGAAAAATAAATAAAAATAAAGACGTTCTGGGAATAAAAGAGTGAGGAGCCGGAGACGGACAAGAACTGGAACTAGAGAAACACTAAAGGAAGGACCAGACTGGGACCAGACTAAGTCCAGACTAAGACCAGACTTGGACGGAGCCTGAAGAGTGTCATTGGCTCTACTTGATCTAAAGGAAACTAAAGACCCGGTTCTACTCACCAGAACCAACACCACAACACCTCTAAAAGAGAAGACAAAATACTGTAAACCCTGAGAAAAGTACAAATAAATAAAAACATCTGTGAACAGAAAAATGGTCTCTGGCTCCTCAGACGCCTCTGCAGCAGGACAGAGCTTCACTGAGAACAAGGACCCAAAACACGAAGAAAACAAACGAAGAAAACTCAGCGAAAACTCAGATGATACATGGAGCAGAGTAGGACTAGACCGGGTCTTACCTGGACTCACCACTGGGTCTTTGTTCCTGAAAATAAACAGATTCTCATTAACATCAACATAAAAATAAGAGTGAGGAGCTGGAGGAGGTGTCTGGGTAGAGGGAGGTCACCTGTGGGCCTGTTTAGCGACCCGTGCTAACACTTTGGAGGTGGAGGCCGCTTTGTGAAGGCGGTTTTCTTCAGACGCTTCCCATGAACTGCTCTGAGATCTGTCCAGCGAGCGCCTGGCACTGCCCCCTCTGGGAGAAAGAGAAAGTAAACAGAGATATTAAAATATACTGAAATATAAAACAGAGATATTAAAACACAGAAAGAATTGGAGATGTTAGAAGACACACGAGACCCAGGTGAATCTTCAGTGAGGAAACACTCCTGAGACAGAAGCTAAAACACAAGAGCAACGATCAGGCTGCGCCTCAAACAACTCTCAGACTCCGTTTACCAGAGTGCATCAGTGACAGCCGCAAGCAGGGAAGGTCACATAACTCAGGTCAGGGCCGAGACTGTGTTCTATCTAAAAGTGACGCTGAAAAACTCGTCCGTGCGTTTGTTACATCTAGGTTGGATTACTGTAACTCTCTGCTGGCAGTGTGCCCTAAAAACTCGTTAAAATGTTTTTAGCTTGTTCAAAACGCAGCAGCAAGATTATTAACAGGAACTAACAGAGAGAACATATTACTCCTGTGCTAGCTTCACTTCACTGGCTTCCAGTTGAATTCAGAATTAGGTTTAAAATCCTTCTCCTGACTTACTCCATCCTACATTACTGATGTTATAGAGCCATACAACCAAACAGAGTACTGCGCTCACAAAATGCAGGGCTATTAGTGGTTCCCAGGGTTTCTAAAAGTACAGTTGGAGGTAGAGCCTTTAGTTACCAAGCTCCTGTTTTATGGAATCAGCTTCCAGCTCATGTTAGAGGCAGACACAGTCTCTACATTTAAGGTTAGGTTAAAACGTTCCTCTGTGAGAAAGCTTATGGTCAGGCCAGGAACAAGGTTAACTCCACAGCTGAAGCTAAGCTGCTCCAGGAGCTAGAAGCTGGGGGAAGTATGGTGCACTGACCTCTGACCTCTGGTTTCATCTGCTGCTCCTCTTCTATCACTGTGATTAATATAATGAAATACTCTATATCTCCAATCAGTTCATAGCTGTTCACAGGTTGTCCCTCTGTCCTACTCCCCTGGACCCCTACCTCACCCCCACTCCCCTGGACCCCTACCTCACCCCTACTCCCCTGTCTGGATGAATCCTTACAGAGTGAACTATGATCCTATAGATGAGTATGAGTCCGTCCTGGGACAGAATCTCTCCTTCAATATGAGCTCCAAAAGGTTTCTGCTTTTTCCCACAGCTGGGTTTTTTAGGAGTTTTTCCTTAAGAGAAGGAAGGGCTAAGGACAGGAGTGTCCTGGCTCTGTTTAGTTTAGTGTAGTTATTGTGTGAAGCATCAGAGCTGAGAGAGGTTCAGGACACAGCCTCATCATGTTTAGACAGGAGCTGGAGGAGGTGTCTGGGGAGAGGGAAGCACTAGAGGAAATGCATATAAATGAAGCTAGTACAGCAGAAACAAGGGTAGACCGGGGCAGAACTGGATTAGTCCTACAGAAACAGGTTTTAGTGAGAACGGAGGCAGAACCGGGTTAGAGCAAAACCAGGAGCAGCAGAACCGGACCAGACCCGGTCCAGAAGAACACGGAGAACACGAGACCTTTTCCCTGAGACTCCACCAGGCTGGACTTTAGCCTCTGCTCTGGGCTCAGTCCTGGGTTCTGTGGACCTGGACCCAGACTCTGTGGAGAGGGACCTCTGCAGGGACTGAGGGGTCTGAGGGGTCTGAGGGGTCTGGCTCTGGTCCTCTTCCTGGATCTCACCCAGGTCTGGTCTGGACTGGGTTTTCTGTGGAGGGTCCTTCTTCTTCTCTGTTCCACTGGGGTCACACAGAGGTCAGAGGTCAGTCAGAGGTCAGACAGAGGTCAGACAGAGGTTGGTCAGAGGTCAGACAGAGGTCGGTCAGAGGTCAGACAGAGGTCAGAGGTCAGACAGAGGTCAGTCAGAGGTCAGACAGAGGTCAGACAGAGGTCAGTCAGAGGTCAGTCAGAGGTCAGAAGTCGGTCAGAGGTCAGTCAGAGGTCAGTCAGAGGTCAGACAGAGGTCAGACGTCAGTCAGAGGTCAGACAGAGGTCAGTCAGAGGTCAGACGTCGGTCAGAGAGGATTTACACTGGACACATTTAAACAAGACAAAACCTGAAAAACAGAAGTGCTTTAGTGTTGAGGAGTCGTCTGGGGAGAAGGCTGTAACTGCTGTCAGACTGAAACACCCAGGCTTGGTTTGCTTCTGCTTTTATGCACGGTGTTAAAGCTCCATAGCCTAGAAATCTAGACGCACCCTAGCGGCAGAAAATATGTTTTGCCTAGCGGGTTGGTCTAGTAACACACCACAGGGGCCAATCTTGGCTCCGCCCAGGGCTTCGTCGGACCAATCACAGCGCTCTATCTGTGTAGCGGGTGTGTAGTGAGTGGAGTAGGTGGGGCTTAGCACGATGACGACAGGACTGGGTGACAGTGCAGAGCAGAACAACTACGATGGCTGTGGCTAACGAACAGCAGTCGTTTGAGTCGGCCTTGACATCAATTTTGGAAGAGTTAGATTTGTTTTTTTCTTTGAAAGTGGAGCAGAAAGAAGCAGTCAAATCATTCGTCTTAAAGAAGGATGGATTTGCTGTTTTGCCGACCGGCTATGGCAAAAGTCTAATATACCAGCTGGCTCCGCTGGTAGCTAAAAAAGCTCACCTTGTCCGTTGCTCTGATTGGTCAGAGCGCTGGCCTATTACGTGCGGAAGCAGTTTGAATGACATCCGTTGATCCCACCCCTAGGCTTGAGCTCTGTCTATGGACCGTCCCCAGACTCTACATTTAATGTTATAGTCTGGCTTGTCAGGGTAAAAGCTCCACTCAGCTGTGAGCAATCTGTTATTCACATTCTGCTGGTTATAATCAAGCTTCATATAATCTTTATATAGTCATTATAATAAAAACCTCAGTGCTGCGAGTGTTTGCAGTGTCATGATAATGTCATATGTTCATCTTCATGTGTTCATCTTCATGCGTTCTTTGAGAAATGTGTGACTGTGAGGGAAACACTGGGCCTCACTGTAGAGAAGATAAAACACAGAGGGACAGAGTTTCATTTGGTTCCTGATTGTAACTGCCACTAGGGGGCGCAGTTTAGTGGGTGTGGTTAAATGTTGATGACATCAGAATAAAGGGGCGTGTCCCAGGCTTACATCATGGGTTGTAAATTTCCAAGACCTAATGATTTTTTATAACTCTAAACTAATGACCTGGATGAACTTTGGTGGCTGTGACAAACTGAGTGTCTGCAGCATGAGCAGGGGGCCCAGCTCAGTTGGGACGGTCCCATGTGTTTGTTTACAAACTAAATTTGAGTAGCAGCTGTCTAGGCGAATAATAACTGGTTATTTTAAAGGACATATGAAAATTTGTGTTATCAAAAAAAGTATAAAAGATGATGTTTGGATGAGCTCAGGGCTTCTGTGGGGATGGGACATGAGCTCCGTTTGTTGTGTCAAGCAATAAACTTTTCTGCGCTGGACTCTCTCTCGTCTGCTACTTGTTTTGGATATATTTATGTATTTTTTATTCCACAAGAGGGAGGAGCTGGAAGAAGTGTCGGGAAGAGAGATAAACGAGCAGCACAGACCGTAATGTTCAGAGTGTATAGCTGTATAAACTATAAAGTAACCTCTATACATTTACTCATATCGGTACTCGGTATCGACAAGTACTCAAATAGAAGTAGTCGCACTCGTGTCAGTTTGAAAAAAAGTGGTATTGATGCATCCCTAGTCACGGCACTTTGTTCTTTTACTCAAATGTGTACTGAAGCTAACGCTAATGCTCTGAGGGCCACAGGACGAGAGCCAGGAGCTGGGGTTACTCAGAGAAGACTGCGCTCCACGGCAGTCACTAAAAGGAAGTGCAGGTCACAGGCTGCAGAGCACTGTCTGCTCTTAGTCCACAGTGTTTTAGGGTTTTCTGTGTTTTAATTTTAGTTTTAGCATGATTCAGCCTGCACCCACACACAGATAAGTCCAGGCCAAGAAGTATATGAAGTTGAGACAGAATGATAGTGATTTAACTCGCTCTGTTGCCATCTCCTGGACAGAACTGGGAATAGCAACTCCACCTTCCTTCTTTTTATTCTGTCAAAATGACAGACGGCCTTCAGAATTTTCTGTCGCAGCTATAAATAATCCGTCGATTATGAAAAATTCTCAGTTAATGCAATCTCTGCTGTACAGGTGTATACGGGTGTCTGTACAGGTGTTTGTAAATAAATGGTCACACTTATACAGCGGTTTTCTACCTCCATGGGTACTCAAAGCACTTTACATCAAGGAACCATTCACCCATTCACACACACATTCATACACCAGTGTGCGCAGACACTGGAGCAATGTGGGTTAAGTGTCTTGCCCAAGGACACAACAAGAGTATGCATCGGTGGAAGTGAGGTTTGAACCGCCAACCTGAGCTACTGCCGCCCCGTTTGTACAAGTGTGTGCAGGTGTGTGCAGGTGTGTGTACAGGAGAATACAGAGCTGCACAATATATCGCAAAATTATTGTTATCGCAACATCTGTATCACAAGAATCTAAATATATCACAATAACGCTGTGGTCTTCCATCTGACAGAGATTTACACTGAAGAATCATTTTCCACCAGAGTTAAGCCTGGAACACACAAACCCAACGCCCGACTGCTGTCTCTGTCTCCTCACGTCTCCTCTGTCTCCTCACGTCTCCTCACGTCTTCTCTGTCTCCTCTGTCTCCTCACGTCTCCTCTGTCTCCTCTGTCTCCTCACGTCTCCTCAGGTCTCCTCACGTCTCCTCACAGCTCCTCTGTCTCCTCACATCTCCTCACGTCTCCTCTGTCTCCTCACGTCTCCTCACGTCTCCTCAGGTCTCCTCACGTCTCCTCACAGCTCCTCTGTCTCCTCACGTCTCCTCACGTCTCCTCTGTCTCCTCACGGCTCCTGTCTCCTCTGTCTCTTCACGTCTCCACTGTCTCCTCTGTCTGCTCTGTCTCCTCACGTCTCCTCACGTCTCCTCAGTCTCCTCACAGCTCCTCTGTCTCCTCACGTCTCCTCTGTCTCCTCACGTCTCCTCCTGTCTCCTCGGTCTCCTCACGTCTCCTCGGTCTCCTCACGTCTCCACTGTCTCCTCTGTCTCCTCACGTCTCCTCACGTCTCCTCACGTCTCCTCACGTCTCCTCACGTCTCCTCACGTCTCCACTGTCTCCTCTGTCTCCTCACGTCTCCTCACGTCTCCTCTGTCTCCTCTGTCTGCTCTGTCTCTTCACGTCTCCTCTGTCTGCTCTGTCTCCTCACGTCTCCACACGTCTCCTCTGTCTCCTCACAGCTCCTCACGTCTCCTCACGTCTCCTCACGTCTCCTCACGTCTCCTCTGTCTCCTCACGTCTCCTCTGTCTCCTCACGTCTCCTCTGTCTCCTCACGTCTCCTCTGTCTCCACTGAAAGTCGCTGCAGACACCGGAGCGACTCAGACCCACGACTGAGCAGCTGTGCAGTCACTAAACTCCACGGTTATTTAAACTCTAGTAAACAAAACTCCACAACACTCACGTATTTAACTCCAGTATTTATCAGTCAATAACAATTATACGCACAAGATTAAACTGCTCTGATCACAGTAATAAATAAAAGGCACTGGATTAGCTGTTTACCTCAGAGGACGATTATATATATTTTATCTGCACGAGGCTACAAGCTAAGGTAAGTTAACTGCTAACATTAGCACGAGGCTAAAGCTAAGGTAAGCTAACTGCTAACATTAGCACGAGGCTAAAGCTAAGGTAAGCTAACTGCTAACATTAGCACGAGGCTAACCCTAAGGTAAGCTAACTGCTAACATTAGCACGAGGCTAACCCTAAGGTAAGCTAACTGCTAACATTAGTGTCACAGATGTGGAAACATAATGAAGTAGATGTAGAACAGAAAGTTCCTTATACTTTGATGTTAAACTGGAGCGGTTTGTGAACGGGACACAGCCAATCAGAGCTGAGCACGACGCCTGACGCTGATGCCACATGTTCACTCAGAACTATGTCCAACTGTGTCCCACTGTGTCCCACTGCGTCCAACTACGTCCGATGGTGCGGAACTCACCAAACAGACTCACATAACCGACTGCGTCAAATGGCCGATGATCGCCCCGGTCTTTAAAAGAACATGTGTTGTGACTAAATAAAAATGTTTAAAAAGTCCAGTTTTCGTGGTAATTTAATTAATTTAGTCACAGCTTAGCCTTGTTTTATTCCTGGTTTAGTCTGCGTTAAGTTTTGATTTTGTGGCTGTTTTGACTTGTAAATACAGGAACTTACATTTTTGTGAAATGTAGTGAATTTAACTTACTATGTTCCAAAAGTAGGCGCTATTTTCAAATATCGCAATAATATTGTTATCGCAATTTTCAACATAGCTATCGAATATTGCATGTTTTCTCCGTATCGTGCAGCCATACAGGTGTGTGTACAGGTGCATTCAGGTGTATGCAGGTGTGGAGCAGTGTGAGTTCACCTCTTGGCGGCTGAAGACACCGTCTCCTTTCTGGTCACAGACCCAGAGTCTCGGTCTCTCCTGCGGCCCGTCCCACCTGAGGTCCCCCCTGAAGTCCCCCCGTTTGGGAGACACGACATGGAGTAGGCCTCTCGCATCGACCCTGAAGCAGAGACACCAGAACCTCTCGACCGGTTAAGATCCCTATAAACCTGTTCAGATCCCTCTCCTCTGATTGGCCGACAGTACCTTTAGTCTGCCTCTTGCTCTCCTCTGATTGGTTGAGGCGTCTGATGACATCAGCAAGCGCCGCCTTCATCACAGTCAGTTCGTCATCCTGAGTCTGGACTCGGAGCTCGAGCGCGCACAGGCGGGCGTGCACGTGGTCCTCGTGCACCTCATCATCTGATCACAAAAGACCGTAATGTTTAGAATAAACAAGCAGACCATAATGTTCAGAGCAGAATTTCCGCCAAAGAAAAAGAAAAATGTCCATATTGGAGATGTTAATAAACATCAGCATCACTGGGGAAACAAAATGTTTGTATTTCCCAACCTGAAAACAGCCTTTCTGAGCAGATCTGGGTGATATGTTGATGTATAAAACACCGTGCTGTTGAGATACCTTAATCCAGTTATTCTCCGTAGTTTTTCATAATCTGAGGCCCCATGCATTTGTGACAAAATTATTTATTTACAACTCTCCAGCGAACACACGCAACAATCTGAACGGCGACGGATGCCCAGCTGTTTTTTATCGTAACTGCACAGGGAACGTCTGATTTTAGGCTCGTTCCAGATGAACTGTGCCTCGCCTGGATTGTGAACGAGAGCGTACGGCCACAACAGGAGGAGGGGAAATACACCTGTACTGAAGTGGGACAGTTTAATAATCCTCCGCTTCACACTGAGCAGCGGGACACAGTTTATCCAGGTCACAACGGGAACTGTAAACTCTGTTTGACGATCAGTCGGAGAATAATCAGAGACAGCGCTGATGCAGCCTGAGCAGAAGCTGAGGACTTCTGTAGAAAGCAGGTTACTTTTTTTTATAAACAAACAGAAGGGGTGTGTTCACATTTATTGGTCTGCAGGACTCGGTGCGCTATGGGACAAGTATCCACACCTGTGCTGATGACGTCATTGGTAACCTGTGCTGGTGATGTCATTGTCACCTGTGTGGATGATGTCATTGTCACCTGTGCTGATGATGTCATTGTCACCTGTGCTGGTGATGTCATTGTCACCTGTGCTGGTGATGTCATTGTCACCTGTGTGGATGATGTCATTGTCACCTGTGTGGATGATGTCATTGGTCACTTGTGTGGATGATGTCATTGGTCACCTGTGTGGATGATGTCATTGTCACCTGTGTGGATGACGTCATTGGTCACCTGTGTGGATGATGTCATTGGTCACCTGTGTGGATGATGTCATTGTCACCTGTGTGGATGATGTCATTGTCACCTGTGTGGATGATGTCATTGTCACCTGTGTGGATGACGTCATTGGTCACCTGTGTGGATGATGTCATTGGTCACCTGTGTGGATGATGTCATTGGTCACCTGTGTGGATGACGTCATTGGTCACCTGTGTGGATGATGTCATTGTCACCTGTGTGGATGATGTCATTGGTCACCTGTGTGGATGATGTCATTGGTCACCTGTGTGGATGATGTCATTGGTCACCTGTGTGGATGATGTCATTGGTCACCTGTGTGGATGATGTCATTGGTCTGAACTGACTGAGGGAGCAGTAACAAACCTGGCCTGTAGGGGGCAGTGCGTCAGTATTTACTGAGAGAAACTGGTGAAGAAGAAATCCTGCTCATGTATTGGTCAGAGCTCCGCCTCTTCAGCTGAATATATCCCAATAATATCATAGGGCGCACTTTCATTAATATTTACTGCAGTGTTAGGTTTAGAGCAGGATCTGTGGCCTCTCTGTGATTAAAATGAAATCTGTGTTGTTTCAGCAGAGTTTTACATTTGTTTGCCAACATTTGTGACCTTTAAATACATTTATTTACTGTACATTTGTTTTTTCTTATAGCGATGTTAGATAAGCGAATGTTTCTCTGCCCTTGGAGAACAGAGCTGTAGTCCTCTCCCCGGCGTTAGTCCTTAGTTTGGTCCACGTTACGTTCATACTTCACCAGGACCAGACCAGGACCAGACCAGGACCAGACCAGGACCAGGGCTCAAAGCGCACCGCACTGAGACCTCTGACCTCAGGAGGACCAGAGTTCTGTTTGGTCCTCACCTGAGTCTGAGTGCGTTCTCAGCTCAAACGAACCGGACTGTCCCAGGAAACGCACCGGAGTTCGTTAGAAGCGAACCAAACTCGGCGAGACTGAACAGCTTTAGACTAAACCCTGCTCCAGACCCAGTCCTGAACTGAGACCTGAGAGTAAAGCAACTGCTCTCTGGTCTAACCCTGGTCTCTGGTCTAACCCTGGTCTCTGGTCTAAACCAGGTCTAAGCCAGGTCTAAACCAGGACTAAACCAGGTATAAACTAGGACTAAACCAGGTCTAAGCCAGGTCTAAACCAGATCTAAACCAGGACTAAACCAGGTATAAACTAGGACTAAACCAGGTCTAAGCCAGGTCTAAACCAGGACTAAACCAGGTCTGAACCAGGTCTTAACCAGGACTAAACCAGGTCTTAACCAGGTCTAAACCAGGACTAAACCAGGTCTGAACCAGGACTAAACCAGGTCTAAACTAGGACTAAACCAGGACTAAACCAGGACTAAACCAGGTCTAAACCAGGTCTGAACCAGGACTAAACCAGGACTAAACCAGGTCTAAACCAGGACTAAACCAGGACTAAACCAGGTCTAAACCAGGACTAAACCAGGTCTAAACCAGGTCTAAACCAGGTCTTAACCAGGACTAAACCAGGACTAAACCAGGTCTAAACCAGGTCTTAACCAGGACTAAACCAGGTCTAAACCAGGACTAAACCAGGTCTAAACCAGGACTAAACCAGGTCTAAACCAGGACTAAACCAGGTCTTAACCAGGACTAAACCAGGACTAAACCAAGACTAAACCAGGTCTAAACCAGGTCTTAGCCAGGACTAAACCAGGACTAAACCAGGTCTAAACCAGGTATAAACTAGGACTAAACCAAGACTAAACCAGGTCTAAACCAGGACTAAACCAGGTCTAAACCAGGACTAAACCAGGTCTAAACCAGGTATAAACTAGGACTAAACAAGGTCTTAACCAGGACTAAACCAGGTCTTAACCAGGACTAAACCAGGTCTTAACCAGGACTAAACCAGGACTAAACCAGGTCTAAACCAGGTATAAACTAGGACTAAACCAGGTCTAAACCAGGACTAAACCAGGTCTAAACCAGGACTAAACCAGGACTAAACCAGGTCTAAACCAGGACTAAACCAGGTATAAACTAGGACTAAACCAGGTCTTAACCAGGACTAAACCAGGTCTAAACCAGAACTAAACCAGGTCTAAACCAGGTATAAACTAGGACTAAACCAGGTCTAAACCAGGTCTGAACCAGGACTAAACCAGGTCTAAACCAGGACTAAACCAGGACTAAACCAGGACTAAACCAGGACTAAACCAGGTATAAACTAGGACTAAACCAGGTCTTAACCAGGACTAAACCAGGTCTAAACCAGGACTAAACCAGGTCTAAACCAGGTATAAACTAGGACTAAACCAGGTCTTAACCAGGACTAAACCAGGTCTAAACCAGGACTAAACCAGGACTAACCCGGACCAGACCCACCGGAAGCAGTCCCTACCACTTCCTGTACCTTTGTTCTGCCTCACGCACGCGCGCGGACCACAGAAGTGCGGGGGGCGGGGCCTGAGGGTGACACGTGGAAACCCGCAGCGGTCCGAGCGCGTGCGTCCGTCCGTGCTGTAGTGTGTGCGCGTGCGAGACTCACCCAGAGAGCCGTCCATCGTGCGCGTGACCGAGTGGCGTGCGCGTGACTGAGGCCTGTTGTTTCCCGCCGAGCCGCGTGCGCGCGCCGACAGCGGACACGAGCGCGGCACGAGCACGGACTTCGAGCAAACCCCGGCTCCGGTCCCGCGCCGCAGACCCGAGCTGCACCTGAACCGGGTCTAGACCGGGACTAGACCAGGACTAAACCGGGACTACACCAGGACTACACCAGGACTACACCAGCTCACTGCAGAGCGCAGACACAGAGCTTCCGACTCCGCCTCTGAGCGCCGCAGCACGCTCCGCAAACACCGCGAGACTTCACACAAACACCGCGAGACTTCACACAAACACCGCGAGATCAGCTGCAGCAGGATCTCCCTGGAGATCAAAGAGTTACTGAAGTAAATTTACTGCACACACAAGATTAGCTTTTATAAATGTCTTACCAAGGGCCTGAAACATTAGCAATAATGCTAAGCTCAGGCTGGATAATTATCAGTTGAAGATGTTGATAATGTTATTTCAGACGTTTATTGATGGTCCATAAAAAGCAATATTCATTTTCTCGTTTTCCTACAGGATCGTCCCAATGGGAACTTCCTGAAGAACAAATGCAAAAACAGGGAAACTCTCCAGCCTTTAAGTTTCTGACTGTGGAAAGTAAAGGTCATTAATACAATTTTTCCTTTTGTCTTTGCTGTGTCTGTGTATAGCAGGAGAGTGTTTAGGGTTAAATAACGTACAGAATTGTTTATTATCATTTTGTTTGTTCTTTGTTTACGTTTGTTTGAAATGAAACTCAAGCAATAAAATTAATAATAATAAAGCAGGTCAAAGGTAGATTAAGTTTAATATGTGTTCATTACAGGGAGTTTCCACATTATTTTAGCTAAAGATCAGAGAACACAATGAGAATGTTTTGGCGCATGTTCTCTTATCTCTGTGCAGGGAATGCAAATATGTGTTAAAACTATATTTTGTAATAATTTGGTGATCTATATATATTTATATTTATATATCTATATATTTGGTATCTATAAAAATTGGGATTTTTTGTAAAACTTAAATACTTTAAAATATAATTTAAAAAATAATCAAAAAACGAGGGTTCTGAGAATGCGGGCTCTGAGTTTGCAGATCCATAATACTGGGCCAAAACGGCTCCGGTAATCTTTTATTTTGTATAAACTCGGAGTTTTTCAGTAAAACGTGAGGCGGGGCTTTTGTTTTGAAACCGGAAGTGTTGTTGTGAAATTTGCCGAGGCAAAAGCGGAAGTTCCTTGTTTTGCCTCGACACTGGAGTTTGTTTATTGTTTATTTCTTTATCGTTTTGTTCGTTTTTTGGGGGATTTGTTACCGGGAGGTAAGCCCCGCCGTTAGCTCGGTTAGCGTTAGCTCGGTTAGCAGGAGCTTCGTTATAAACCGTTAGCTCCACTTCCGCTTTGGTTCGAGACTAACGCAAAGTCTCCGAAGTCTGAGAAAAGTGCGAAAAACCGCGTTAAAGTCTCGTAAAGTCTCTTCCAGCCCTGCGGCCGTTTGTTCGCTGTTATGGACAAAGACAAAGTCTAAACAAAGTCAAATAAAAGCGGTAAAGTTAGTGACTGAAAGAGAAGGGCTCTAACTCAACGCGTTTCTCACGATTAAGAAAATATCTGTCGGACCCTAAATATCTATTGGCTTTTTATGAAATATGTGTCGTCCTATTTTAAAATATCAGCCTAATATTAAATTCGTGTCTTTGTTTTATTAAATATTTATAATAATTATTAAATATCTGCGTATTATTGAATATCAACAAACCTATTACTAAATATTTTGGCAATTATTAATTATCCATATACCAGATATTAAATATTGACCTGTTAATAAATATCTATCAGGCTTTTATTAAATATCTGTTGGCCTATTATTAAAAGACTTTACTGAATCAGATTTCCACGTCTGGTCTTGTCTTTAGTCCAGGATCCAGACCAAAACCTGCTGCTCTTCAGTTGTACTTGTACTGTACTTGTACTGTATCAGTACTGTACTGTACTGTACTTATACTTGTAGTACTAAACATTAATCCTGTGTATTCCCAGGTTGTAATACCCGTGCTGGCCTGTAGGAGGCTCTGATGTGTTTGTGTACTTTGTGTACTTCGTGTATTTGCAGATGTACTATTACCGATACGACAATGCAGAGGTCAACTGCTGTTATAAATACCTCATGTTCAGCTACAACATCATCTTCTGGGTCAGTATCTATTACTGCATTATTACTGTGTAATAATGGGTCTGCACTGTTAATAATATGGGTATTATTCAATTATTACTAGGTAATAACTATATTGTTAATAATGTGTGTATTATTCAATTATTACTAGGTAATAACTATCTTTATTGTTAATAATGTGTGTATTACTGTGAGTATTACTGCAGTACCGTTAAAGAAATTGTGTACTGCAGTTGTTGGGAGCAGCTCTGATCGCAGCAGGACTCTGGGCCTGGAGTGAGAAGGTACTGCACTACACAAGTACACAAACATAAGTACACAAGTACACAAACATAAGTACACAAGTACACAAACATAAGTACACAAACATAAGTACACAAGTACACAAACACAAGTACACAAACACAAGTACACAAACATAAGTACACAAACACGAGTTTTGTGGGGTACTCAGTGTGGGGTACTCTGTGTGTCTGTGGGGTACTCAGGGTGGGGTACTCAGTGTGGGGTACTCAGTGTGGGGTACTCTGTGTGTCTGTGGGGTACTCAGGGTGGGGTACTCAGTGTGGGGTACTCAGTGTGGGGTACTCTGTGTGGGGTACTCTGTGTGTCTGTGGGGTACTCAGTGTGGGGTACTCTGTGTGTCTGTGGGGTACTCTGTGTGTCTGTGGGGTACTCAGTGTGGGGTACTCTGTGTCTCAGGGTGTTCTGCAGGACCTGAGTGCCGTGACCCGGGTGCATGGGTTTGACCCGGTCTGGGCGGTGCTCGTGGCTGGAGCTGTGATGTTTGTTCTGGGGTTTGCTGGCTGCGTGGGAGCTCTGAGGGAGAACCTCTGTCTGCTGAAGGCTGTGAGTACCCACCACCTCTGGGTCTCCTCTGCTCCTCCTCTCTCCTCCTCTCCTCTCCTCTCTCCTCTCTCTGCTCCTCCTCTCCTCTCTCCTCGTCTCCTCTGTCCTCTCTCCCCTCTCTGCTCCTCCTCTCCTCTCTCCTCCTCTCCTCTGTCCTCTCTCCCCTCTCTGCTCCTCCTCTCCTCTCTCCTCCTCTCCTCTGTCCTCTGTCCCCTCTCTGTTCCTCCTCTCCTCTCTCCTCCTCTCCTCTGTCCTCTCTCCCCTCTCTGCTCCTCCTCTCCTCTCTCCTCCTCTCCTCTGTCCTCTCTCCCCTCTCTGCTCCTCCTCTCCTCTCTCCTCCTCTGTCCTCTCTCCCCTCTCTGCTCCTCCTCTCCTCTCTCCTCCTCTCTCCTCCTCTCCTCTCTCCTCGTCTCCTCTGTCCTCTCTCCTCTCTCTGCT
>CM036254.1:2137280-2218382 GCA_020698575.1 Bostrychus sinensis
ACTCCGGTCTAACTCTGGTCTAACCCAGGTCTAACCCAGGTCTAACCCTGGTCTAACCCTGGTCTAACTCCTCTAACTCTGGTCTAACCCTGGTCTAACCCTGGTCTAACCCTGGACTAACCCTGGTCTAACCCTGGTCTAACTCCTCTAACTCTGGTCTAACCCTGGTCTAACCCTGGTCTAACTCCGGTCTAACCCTGGTCTAACCCAGGTCTAACCCTGGACTAACCCTGGTCTAACCCTGGTCTAACTCCTCTAACTCTGGTCTAACCCTGGTCTAACCCTGGTCTAACCCTGGTCTAACCCTGGTCTAACTCTGGTCTAACTCCTCTAACTCCAGTCTAACCCTGGTCTAACTCTGGTCTAACCCTGGTCCGGTCTAACTCTGGTCTTGGTCTTCAGAAGGACTGGGCGGACCTGATCCACACTAAAGGCTGTATCTCGGCGCTGGAGCAGTGGTTACCAGGAAACCTCTACACCGTGGCTCTGGTTTTCGTCATCGTCTCTGTGCTGCAGGTGAGACCAAGACTAAACTAGGACTAGACCAAGGTCCTGCTCCTGTTTGTTAACATGGAGAAAGAATGGACTCCAGTAAGAGCTGTGAGAGTTTGGTCCGGGGCTGTTCCCAGAAATTTGTGGTCCAATTTGGAAACGTGTCGGACTGGACCAGACCAGACCAGACCGAGAGTCTGGTTCCTCCAAGTCTAACCTGTGTCTCTGGTTCTGTTCAGATGCTGGGGATCTATTTGGCCCGAAGTCTCATCACAGACATTTACAAAGTCCAGATCAACCACATTCAACACCCGGTCTACTGAGACCCAACCCGGTCTCCTGAGGACCCACTGGACCCGATCTCCTGAGGACCACAGCACTAAGAACTACTGAACGAGGATTATTGATGCTTCTTCTTCTGCTCCAAACGCCAAACTTCGCCCACAAACCTGGAGGTTGGCGGTTCGATCCCAGCTGCCAAGCTTTGCATACTGTCGTTGTGTCCTTGGGCAAGACACTTCCCCCACCTGCCTGTGTAAATGTGTGAGTGTTTGTGGTGGTCAAACTGCCACACTTCTTCCCTTGAGTGTGACTGAGGAGAGAGCAAATAATGCACCAAACTGTAAAGTATTATTACCAAACTCCTTCATCCAGGGTTAATAGACCTGGTCTAGTCCTGGTCTAGTCCTGGATCAGTCCAGGGTTAGACCTGGCTCAGTCCAGGGTTAGACCTGGCTCAGTCCAGGGTTAGACCTGGATCAGTCCAGGGTTAGACCTGGCTCAGTCCAGGGTTAGACCTGGATCAGTCCAGGGTTAGACCTGGCTCAGTCCAGGGTTAGACCTGGCTCAGTCCAGGGTTAGACCTGGATCAGTCCAGGGTTAGACCTGGCTCAGTCCAGGGTTAGTCCAGGGTTAGACCTGGGTTAGACCTGGGTTAGACCTGGTTCATGAGCTTGTTTTATTTTGTGAACTGCTGTTTGTTGAATGTGTTTTTTAATAAATAAATCAGAGTCTGAATTTAATAAAATTATTTGAGAATTTTTTTGGTAATACTAGGCTTTAGTCAGTGTTGTTGTTGTGGTATTGTTGTTGTTGTTGTTACAGTCAGTTATACATATTAAAGGTTTAGGTTCCTTTCTAGATGATGGCTCATCCAGCAAAGTTTGACTACAAATGGTCGCATACATCCGCATCCACTAAGTATGTGCTACAGTCAGAGGAAACATGGAACAGCTGCTCTAAGAGGAACCAAGGTTCCTGGTTAAGCTCTACTACTATTACTACTACTATTACTACTACTATTACTACTACTACTACTACTACTACTACTAATACTACTACTACTAGTAAATGAGACAGATCAGCGCTGGAACAGAACTCTGTGATGCCGTACACATTTTCGCAGCACAGACATAAACATAAACATAAACATAAACACAGACGTTCGCTCCAGAACAGACATATTCTGTTCTGGGGCGACATCTAGTGGTCACAGTAAAGAAACTAAAAAAACAAAGAATTTAAGTACATCAGTGCACAGAGCTGATCCTACAAGGCACCGGTCCCCGAACCTGCGCCCGGGTCTGGGTCAGTACCGGAGACTGCCAGGACCAAACATTTAGGGACGTAACTCAAAACAATAAAAAAATGAACTCGAGACAAACTGAAAAATTCATACGCAGCTGCTGAAAGGTTTTACAGGTTTTATTTTTGTTTTCTATATTTTATGGTTGAATTTAGTGAAATTAAAACGAGGGATGAAGTCTCGCGACACTTCTGCGCCACGTAGCTCGTCAGTGACGTCGCTGCGGAGCCCAAACAAACGGCAAGTTCTGCAAGTTCTGGAGGATCCTGAACGGGTTTTTACGGCTTTTAAAAATCCTCTGTCCGTGAGCCACGCCACGCGGACCCCGCAGCCGCAGACATGTCCTCGGGCCCCGGGAACAGGAGCTCCGAGCCGTGGGGCAGCTTCGAGGAGAGCGTCCTCCAGGTGCGAGCTAACTCCGCAGTGATCTGGGGCTAACAGGCTAATACATAAATACTGCAGCGATCTGGAGCTAACAAAGCTAACAGGCTAACAGCTGTTTATGAAGTTAACAGGCTAATACATAAATACTGCAGCGATCTGAAGCTAACAAAGCTAACAGGCTAACAGCTGTTTATGAAGTTAACAGGCTAATACATAAATACTGCAGCGATCTGAAGCTAACAAAGCTAACAGGCTAACAGCTGTTTATGAAGTTAACAGGCTAATACATAAATACTGCAGCGATCTGAAGCTAACAAAGCTAACAGGCTAACCGCTGTTTATGAAGTTAACAGGCTAATACATAAATACTGCAGCGATCTGAAGCTAACAAAGCTAACAGGCTAACAGCTGTTTATGAAGTTAACAGGCTAATACATAAATACTGCAGCGATCTGAAGCTAACAAAGCTAACAGGCTAACAGCTGTTTATGAAGCTAACAGGCTAATACATAAATACTGCAGCGACCTGAAGCTAACAAAGCTAACATGCTAACAGCTGTTTATGAAGCTAACAGCAGGGCTGTTAACTTTTCACCAAAACTTGGAGCGATATTTGACCCGGTGTTACGGATCTACTGGGGACGTTCACTGGGGATGAAGCAGATGTTTTGTGGGCGTGTTTCATTTGGACCGTACTTTCCCAAACAGGAAGTAAAGGTTATGTTCCGTATTAAATGACATGGAAGTGTTTCTGTTTAGTGCTTATCAGTCTAACACATCCTTCCTTTGGTATCGATGAGGAAATACGGGCGTAAATGCTCATTTGGACGACATTTGTGGCGCCGTGAGCTTGGATGGAAACACAGGTGCGCTGTCCCTGAGTTAATCCAGCCGACCTCCGCACTATGAGCAAACCTAACATAAAAACCAACAAGGTACTAATTATTATTCAGCGTGATAACATGCCTCAGGATGTACAGCTGTTAATAAACTGCAATTTTAAAACTGTGTGTGCATGATGGGTGATTTCTTTGCCATAAAATGACATCTTACTGTTATTTTAACATTTCTGTCCTTTCTCTACGCACAGTATTTGAAAACATAAGAACAGAAAGTGACTGTTTAGAAACGTAGGCTGCTAATAACAGTCTCAGTCACTGATGTAACATTTATATGATCCTAAACTGGTTTTCAAACCCCTGAATGATGTGTACTGTGTTTCCCATTTAGTTTCCCAGGCTATCCTTAATCTTGTAAACAAATTCACATGTAGGTCCATGAGTACTTCTAAGTACTACAATAATGCATTACTCCAAAGAAAAAAAAACTTTCTGTAAACCACTGGGGTGACAGTCAGTAACCCAGATTAAACTGGCGTGAACATGTTTGGTTTGTCTGTTTCCCTGGGGCTGAGAAGTGCTCAAAGCAGTTTTAATTTAGATTTTAAATTTTTTTTAAAAGTAATTGAGACAGCGACAGAAGTTTTGTGTGTACAGGTGTTTTGGTGTTTGCATGGATACACACAGCCACCTCTCCTGTCGCCTGTGGACGTACGCTGACCACTTCACAGAAGTTCTATATTTTTTGTCTTGTTTGAAGCTAATATGTATTTATGCACTTTACAGCACCGAGGCAGGTAGGCAGGTTTGTTCATACAGCGGTGCGTCTGACCCTGCAGTGTGAAAGTCTAGCTCTCAGTTGTCTTGTGATTGTTGACACTAGCTAACTCCAAAGTTAACTCATGAAAACAACTGCTTTTGACTCATGTTAAATGAAAAGAGCAACAACTTACCATGTGAACATGACCGTTGAGTAAATCATACGGGATATGTTAAGAAAGAGGCACATTCAACTTCTGAAACAGCGTTTTCCAGCTAAAATGTGAGTTCTGCTGATTGTCTGCTACAGTGCAGCGTTCATTGTAAGGGCTGTTCAGTCTTTTAAAAGTACTACAATTCTTCCTTAAATGGTGCAGCAGACAGTTATCTTTAAAGCTCTTTTTTATCTAATGTTGTCGTGCACTTTGTCTGTTTGGATACAACCCCTTTACACATCCTGAGACCTTAACCAAATAAAATGTCTATGAAAATATTCTGTATTATTTGAATGCCTTATGATGCTGCTATGAGCTTTTCATTGATGTAAAGCATTTTGTTGAACCAAATAAAAACAAGATAAAAGATACTGTGGTCCTTTATAGCCTTATAGTCTGGTTTTCAGAAAAACTTTGACATGGATTGCGTTACTAACATGGAGTTATTAAAGATTATTTTATGGAGTTGTCTCTAACAATGTTATATCATTCACTAAAATAAACATACACTCATTCATCATAACAAATATTTGGTAACATCTCACATTGTAGTGTTTCATGATAAATAACTGAAGTATTAAACCAAGTGCAGTGCAAACACCAAAACACCTGTCGCTGTCTCAATCATAAAAAAAAAATAAAAAATTTAAAATCTAAATTAAAACTGCTTTGAGCACTTCTCAGCCCCAGGGAAACAGACAAACCAAACATGTTCACGCCAGTTTAATCTGGGTTACTGACTGTCACCCCAGTGGTTTACAGAAAGTTTTTTTTTCTTTGGAGTAATGCATTATTGTAGTACTTAGAAGTACTCATGGACCTACATGTGAATTTGTTTACAAGATTAAGGATAGCCTGGGAAACTAAATGGGAAACACAGTACACATCATTCAGGGGTTTGAAAACCAGTTTAGGATCATATAAATGTTACATCAGTGACTGAGACTGTTATTAGCAGCCTACGTTTCTAAACAGTCACTTTCTGTTCTTATGTTTTCAAATACTGTGCGTAGAGAAAGGACAGAAATGTTAAAATAACAGTAAGATGTCATTTTATGGCAAAGAAATCACCCATCATGCACACACAGTTTTAAAATTGCAGTTTATTAACAGCTGTACATCCTGAGGCATGTTATCACGCTGAATAATAATTAGTACCTTGTTGGTTTTTATGTTAGGTTTGCTCATAGTGCGGAGGTCGGCTGGATTAACTCAGGGACAGCGCACCTGTGTTTCCATCCAAGCTCACGGCGCCACAAATGTCGTCCAAATGAGCATTTACGCCCGTATTTCCTCATCGATACCAAAGGAAGGATGTGTTAGACTGATAAGCACTAAACAGAAACACTTCCATGTCATTTAATACGGAACATAACCTTTACTTCCTGTTTGGGAAAGTACGGTCCAAATGAAACACGCCCACAAAACATCTGCTTCATCCCCAGTGAACGTCCCCAGTAGATCCGTAACACCGGGCCCCGGCCGGTGGCCCTCCTCAGGGTTAAAGTGTCTGTAACCCATACACGACTACTGCCACTGGCAGTTCTAAGGCAGTTCTAGGGCAGTTCTAGGGCAGTTCTAAGGCAGTTCTAGGGCAGTTCTAGGGCAGTTCTAGGGCAGTTCTAAGGCAGTTCTAGGGCAGTTCTAGGGCAGTTCTAAGGCAGTCCTAAGGTAGTCCTAAGGTAGTCCTAAGGCAGTTCTAAGGCAGTCCTAAGGCAGTTCTAAGGCAGTTCTAGGGCAGTTCTAAGGCAGTCCTAAGGCAGTTCTAAGGCAGTTCTAGGGCAGTTCTAAGGCAGTCCTAAGGTAGTCCTAAGGTAGTCCTAAGGCAGTTCTAAAGCAGTCCTAAGGCAGTTCTAAGGCAGTTCTAAGGCTGTCCTGAGGCTGTTCCGAGGCTGTTCTAAGTTAGTTAAGAAGGGCTGCTGAGTATGGAAGCAAACTTGTTTCATCAGATTTTGAATTTTAAATTTCTTTGAATTTCTATCATTGAATTTTTTAACACTGAAATAAGAGACTGATTTTTTTTGGCTATGAATTTTAGTCACTGAAATGTCACTATTTAAGTTTCACTGCATTGTTTCAGTGTTAAAAATTCAGAATAAAAAATGTGCCTATAAAAAATTTGATGCATATATTTTTGAGTCCTCAAATTTGATTGGCCAAATTCGCAGCCTAAAATACGCCGTCAAGAAAATTGCATGTAACGTCCGTCTGACTTGCCGCATTTGTACCGGAAGCACTGGCTCCATTCATGTGCACATGCACAAACAGAAATGTTTTCGGTGAGGTATTTTTGCCAGTAATTGTGTTTTTTAGTTATTTAAATAAGATACACTTGGTTTTAACAAGTGAGACAATGAACATACATATCTTTAAAATGTTTCTTAATTTGTTTGTAATTTAACATTGACCATCTTCACTATGGCCATGGCTTCAGCTCTCTCTGTTTACAGAGAACCATGCAAGTGTTTGTGGGAGAAAGCGCTACTTTTGTTTAGTTTTTATAATATTTTGATGTTTACATAACTTCATGAGTCTATTGTGGAAGCGAACAGCTCTGCAGCTGCTTTTGCCTCTGAATGAGCTGCTCTCCTCTGAGCTTCAGACTGTTTCTAACCTGACAGGTAACTACACAGTTTTATTTCAGATATTCTCTCTTGTCGTCGCTGAGGTGTGTTTTGTTGTCCACATCGCTGTCAGTCACTTAGCAAAGAGACTTAAATTTAATCTGCTGGACAAATGTCTTAATCCCAGTTTGCATGGCTCCATTCTGTCTTTAGTTCAGTCAACCCTCAGAATACACCAATGTCTGTGTCCAAAACCTGTTTTAAGGAACAATTGGCTGTATTTTACATGGATACCTGTCATATTGTGCTCTTATGTACAGCCCACTGTCTCATTAATCCAGTCAGTGGTGTAGTCTACATTTTTGTAGTGGGTGTACTGTAATGATTTCCGCCTCATATCAGCGTTAGTGTCGCTTAATAACATGTTGTTTTTTAGTGAATAGGGCCTACATACAGTCGTATGAAAAAGTTTAAGCACCCCTGATCATTTTCAAGATTATCCTTTATAAATCATTGGTTGTTCGAATCAGCAGTTTCAGTTAAATATATCATACAGCAGACAAACACAGTGATATTTGAGAAGTGAAATGAAGTTTATAGGATTTACAGAAAGTGTGCAATAATTATTTAAACAAAAGTAGGCAGGTGCATAAATTTGGCACCCTTGTTGTTTTATTGATTTTAATACCTTTAGCACTAATTATTGGAACACAAAATTTGTTTGGCAAGCTCATTGACCCTTGACCTACACACACAGGTGAAGCCGATCATGAGAAAGGGTATTTAAGGCGGCCAGTTGCAAGTTGTTCTCCTCTTTGCATCTTCTCTGAAGAGTGGCAACATGGGAACCTCAAAACAACGATCAATGACCTGAAAACAAAGATTGTTCAACATCATGGTTTAGGGGAAGGATACGAAAAGCTAGCTCAGAATTTTCAGCTTCAGTTTCCACTGTGAGGAACATAGTGAGGAACATAGTGAGGAACATAGTGAGGAACATAGTGAGGAACTCTGTGAGGAACATAGTGAGGAACATAGTGAGGAACACTGTGAGGAACATAGTGAGGAACATAGTGAGGAACACTGTGAGGAACATAGTGAGGAACATAGTGAGGAACACTGTGAGGAACATAGTGAGGAACACTGTGAGGAACATAGTGAGGAACATAGTGAGGAACATAGTGAGGAACACTGTGAGGAACATAGTGAGGAACATAGTGAGGAACATAGTGAGGAACACTGTGAGGAACACTGTGAGGAACATGGTGAGGAACATAGTGAGGAACACTGTGAGGAACATAGTGAGGAACATAGTGAGGAACATAGTGAGGAACACTGTGAGGAACAAAGTGAGGAACACTCCGAGGAACATAGTGAGGAACACTGTGAGGAACATAGTGAGGAACATAGTGAGGAACATAGTGAGGAACATAGTGAGGAACACTGTGAGGAACAAAGTGAGGAACACTGTGAGGAACACTGTGAGGAACATAGTGAGGAACACTGTGAGGAACATAGTGAGGAACATAGTGAGGAACACTGTGAGGAACATAGTGAGGAACATAGTGAGGAACACAGTGAGGAACATAGTGAGGAACACTGTGAGGAACACAGTGAGGAACATAGTGAGGAACACTGTGAGGAACAAAGTGAGGAACATAGTGAGGAACACTGTGAGGAACATAGTGAGGAACATAGTGAGGAACACTGTGAGGAACACAGTGAGGAACATAGTGAGGAACATAGTGAGGAACACTGTGAGGAACAAAGTGAGGAACATAGTGAGGAACACTGTGAGGAACATAGTGAGGAACATAGTGAGGAACACTGTGAGGAACATAGTGAGGAACATAGTGAGGAACACTGTGAGGAACAAAGTGAGGAACATAGTGAGGAACACTGTGAGGAACATAGTGAGGAACATAGTGAGGAACATAGTGAGGAACACTGTGAGGAACAAAGTGAGGAACATAGTGAGGAACATAGTGAGGAACACTGAGGAACATAGTGAGGAACACTGTGAGGAACATAGTGAGGAACATAGTGAGGAACATAGTGAGGAACACTGTGAGGAACATAGTGAGGAACACTGAGGAACAAAGTGAGGAACAAAGTGAGGAACATAGTGAGGAACATAGTGAGGAACATAGTGAGGAACACTGTGAGGAACATAGTGAGGAACACTGTGAGGAACATAGTGAGGAACACTGTGAGGAACAAAGTGAGGAACATAGTGAGGAACACTGTGAGGAACATAGTGAGGAACACTGTGAGGAACACTGTGAGGAACAAAGTGAGGAACATAGTGAGGAACATAGTGAGGAACACTGTGAGGAACAAAGTGAGGAACATAGTGAGGAACACTGTGAGGAACATAGTGAGGAACATAGTGAGGAACACTGTGAGGAACATAGTGAGGAACATAGTGAGGAACACTGTGAGGAACAAAGTGAGGAACATAGTGAGGAACATAGTGAGGAACATAGTGAGGAACATAGTGAGGAACACTGTGAGGAACATAGTGAGGAACATAGTAAGGAACATAGTGAGGAACATAGTGAGGAACACTGTGAGGAACAAAGTGAGGAACAAAGTGAGGAACAAAGTGAGGAACATAGTGAGGAACATAGTGAGGAACATAGTGAGGAAATGGAAGACCACAGGCACAGTTCTAGTTAAGGCCTGGAGTGGCAGGCCCAGAAAAATCTCAGATAAGCAGAGGCGAAGGATGGTGAGAACAGTCAAACTCAGCCCACAGAGCAGTTCCACAGACCTACAACATGATCCTGCTGCAGATGGTGTCACTGTGCATCCATCAACTATTCAGCGCACTCTGCACAAGGAGATGCTGTATGGGAGAGTAATGCGACGGAAGCCTTTTCTGCGCACATGCCACAAACAGAGTCGCTTGAGGTTTGCTAAAGCACATTTGGACAAGCCAGCTTCATTTTGGAATAAGGTGCTGTGGACTGATGAAACTAAAATTGAGTTATTTGGACATAACAAGGGGTGGTATGCATGGTGGAAGAAGAGCACAGCATTCCAAGACAAACACTTGCTACCCACAGTAAAATTTGGTGGTGGTTCCATCCTGCTGTGGGCCTGTGTGGTCAGGGCAGGGACTGGAAATCTTGTTAAAGTTGAAGGTCGCATGGATTCCAGTCAGTATCAGCAGATTCTTGCAAACAATGTTCAAGAATCAGTGACAAAGCTGAAGTTGCGCCGGGGCTGGATACTTCAACAAGACAACAAACCTAAACAGTGCTCAAATTCTACTAAGGCCTTCGTGCTGAGGAACAAGCACAACGTTCTGGAATGGCCATCTCAGCCCCCAGGCCTGAATATTATTGAAAATCTGTGGTGCGATTTAAAGCGGGCTGTCCATGCTCAGGCACCATCAAACTTGACTGTACTAGAGATGTTTTGTAAAGAAGAATGGTAAAAAAATACCTTCAACCAGGATCCAGATCCTCATTGGAAGCTATAGGAAGCGTTTAGAGGCTGTTATTTCTGCAAAAGGAGGATCTACTAAATATTGATGGAATTTTTCTGTTGGGGTGCCCAAATTTATGCACCTGCCTACTTTTGTTTAAGTAATTATTGCACACTTTCTGTAAATCCTATAACCTTCATTTCACTTCTCAAATATCACTGTGTTTGTCTGCTATATGATATATTTAACTGAAACTGCTGATCCGAACAACCAATGATTTATAAAGGATAATCTTGAAAATTATCAGGGGTGCTTAAACTTTTTCATACGACTGTACATTATTTAGCCAAATGGGGATAAGTTAGTTTTAAATCCAAAGCTCTTCTGGGGAAAAAAGAGATAACAAAGATCTGCACTACACCAAGACCCAGGGCCAGTGGAACTATGGGTAAACCATGCAGCATAGGGAAGTGCTACAGCAGCCGACTTACTGCTTTGCCTATGGTACAAGTAAAATAAAGATATATACTGTGGTTTATAGTTTATAAATATCATACTACGCTAATCTCCCTTTTTTTCAATAAACTGTAAATTTAATCACTGGGCAGTTTTCTGGGACCACTCAGAGTCTCACAACAAAATGCCAAATGCATCTCTCAGTTACTTCAGTTCCCAAAACCAGTCAAACAATTTTAATACATACATTAGGCTAAAATAAGCCTCCTTAAATATCACGAAAATTACAAAGTCATGTAATTTGCTGTACAACACCTACAAATGCAAATAGGCTTCTTTCAACAAAAGGACTGTCAGCACCGAGCCCACTGTTTTGTGATGAGCCCTAAAATCTGAGTACAAAGAGATTAGCAGTGCTCAGTAAAAACGCTGACCTTGTCCTGAGTCAGATTTACTCTCACTGTTGATGTTGGACTCCTTTAGCATCTTCAGCTGTAGCTGTATTTGTCTTTAATACTCTACATTCTTTACACCCAGCCTTCTGCCTTAGTTTTCTCCTCTGACACCTGACAAAATATAACAGAGTGAAACGTTTGGTCAGTGACGTGCCTCACAGGCTTATATTAAAAAGGTTAATTTGATGAATTAGCCTACTTATATTTTAGCTCAGAGCGTCTCTAACTCCTCTGTGACCTTCTCTCCTGCTGTAGCTCATACTCCTCTGGTATCTGTGTCCAACGCCTGGTTTATTGTATTTTTATAAAGCTCTACAGCTGTGTTATTGTCTTCTGCTGATATCATTTGTTTACCGTTTAAATCTGGCGTTTCTTATTCTTGTTGCACATCGCCACCTACTCTATTGGAGTGTGTTTAATCAAGCGCTGCTGAGGTGCATTCACAACACATGCAGTCATGAACGGGAGACAACCAATGAGAGCGCTGCGGAGGCAGGACAAGCGTCAAAGGAGCCAATGAGAAACAATTTAATCTTCCACAGAGCTCTGTTTGCTGCGCTGCTGTGACGGGAAGAGGAGGAGACAGGAGCGAGGCTGTAAAGAGTTAGCGCTGGGCTCTTAAACAGAGAGACAAAAGTATCAAGGAGATAATGATTGTCACGCATCATTACGCACTTTGTCCTCGGTGGCATAATGTTAATCAGTATTTTATCAGTAATATTTTTTTCACTGTGATAAATTCTAGAATTGCGTGAGAAAGTAAACATTTGCGGCAGTCTCATGCTCAGTGCGTGAGAGTTGACAGCTCTGCACTGTTACTAACAGGCTAACACATCCTGCAGGGATATAAAGCTAATAGGCTAACACATCCTGCAAGGATATGAAGCTAACAGGCTAACACATCCTGCAAGGATATGAAGCTAACAGGCTAACTCATCCTGCAGGGATATGAAGCTAACAGGCTAACACATCCTGCAGGGATATGAAGCTAACAGGCTAACACATCCTGCAGGGATATGAAGCTAACAGGCTAACACATCCTGCAGGGATATGAAGCTAACAGGCTAACACATCCTGCAGGGATATGAAGCTAACAGGCTAACACATCCTGCAGGGATATGAAGCTAACAGGCTAACACATCCTGCAGGGATATGAAGCTAACAGGCTAACACATCCTGCAGGGATATGAAGCTAACAGTTGTACCATAACTGTTAGTAACCACAGTGTCCTCTGTTAGTAACCAGTGTCCTCTGTTAGTAACCACAGTGTCCTCTGTTAGTAACCACAGTGTCCTCTGTTAGTAACCAGTGTCCTCTGTTAGTAACCACAGTGTCCTCTGTTAGTAACCAGTGTCCTCTGTTAGTAACCACAGTGTCCTCTGTTATTAACCACAGTGTCCTCTGTTAGTAACCACAGTGTCCTCTGTTAGTAACCACACTGTCCTCTGTTAGTAACCACAGTGTCCTCCGTTAGTAACCACAGTGTCCTCTGTTAGTAACCACAGTGTCCTCTGTTAGTAACCACAGTGTCCTCTGTTAGTAACCACAGTGTCCTCCGTTAGTAACCACAGTGTCCTCTGTTAGTAACCACAGTGTCCTCCGTTAGTAGCCACAGTGTCCTCCGTTAGTAACCACAGTGTCCTCCGTTAGTAACCACAGTGTCCTCTGTTAGTAACCACAGTGTCCTCTGTTAGTAACCACACTGTCCTCTGTTAGTAACCACAGTGTCCTCTGTTAGTAACCACAGTGTCCTCCGTTAGTAACCACAGTGTCCTCTGTTAGTAACCACAGTGTCCTCTGTTAGTAACCACAGTGTCCTCTGTTAGTAACCACAGTGTCCTCTGTTAGTAACCACAGTGTCCTCTGTTAGTAACCACAGTGTCCTCCGTTAGTAGCCACAGTGTCCTCCGTTAGTAACCACAGTGTCCTCTGTTAGTAACCACAGTGTCCTCCGTTAGTAACCACAGTGTCCTCCGTTAGTAACCACAGTGTCCTCCGTTAGTAACCACAGTGTCCTCTGTTAGTAACCACAGTGTCCTCCGTTAGTAACCACAGTGTCCTCTGTTAGTAACCACAGTGTCCTCCGTTAGTAACCACAGTGTCCTCCGTTAGTAACCACAGTGTCCTCTGTTAGTAACCACAGTGTCCTCTGTTAGTAACCACACTGTCCTCTGTTAGTAACCACAGTGTCCTCTGTTAGTAACCACAGTGTCCTCCGTTAGTAACCACAGTGTCCTCTGTTAGTAACCACAGTGTCCTCTGTTAGTAACCACAGTGTCCTCTGTTAGTAACCACAGTGTCCTCTGTTAGTAACCACAGTGTCCTCTGTTAGTAACCACAGTGTCCTCTGTTAGTAACCACAGTGTCCTCTGTTAGTAACCACAGTGTCCTCTGTTAGTAACCACAGTGTCCTCCGTTAGTAGCCACAGTGTCCTCCGTTAGTAACCACAGTGTCCTCTGTTAGTAACCACAGTGTCCTCCGTTAGTAACCACAGTGTCCTCTGTTAGTAACCACAGTGTCCTCCGTTAGTAGCCACAGTGTCCTCCGTTAGTAACCACAGTGTCCTCCGTTAGTAACCACAGTGTCCTCTGTTAGTAACCACAGTGTCCTCTGTTAGTAACCACACTGTCCTCTGTTAGTAACCACAGTGTCCTCTGTTAGTAACCACAGTGTCCTCCGTTAGTAACCACAGTGTCCTCTGTTAGTAACCACAGTGTCCTCTGTTAGTAACCACAGTGTCCTCTGTTAGTAACCACAGTGTCCTCTGTTAGTAACCACAGTGTCCTCTGTTAGTAACCACAGTGTCCTCCGTTAGTAGCCACAGTGTCCTCCGTTAGTAACCACAGTGTCCTCTGTTAGTAACCACAGTGTCCTCCGTTAGTAACCACAGTGTCCTCCGTTAGTAACCACAGTGTCCTCCGTTAGTAACCACAGTGTCCTCTGTTAGTAACCACAGTGTCCTCCGTTAGTAACCACAGTGTCCTCTGTTAGTAACCACAGTGTCCTCCGTTAGTAACCACAGTGTCCTCCGTTAGTAACCACAGTGTCCTCTGTTAGTAACCACAGTGTCCTCTGTTAGTAACCACACTGTCCTCTGTTAGTAACCACAGTGTCCTCTGTTAGTAACCACAGTGTCCTCCGTTAGTAACCACAGTGTCCTCTGTTAGTAACCACAGTGTCCTCTGTTAGTAACCACAGTGTCCTCTGTTAGTAACCACAGTGTCCTCTGTTAGTAACCACAGTGTCCTCTGTTAGTAACCACAGTGTCCTCTGTTAGTAACCACAGTGTCCTCTGTTAGTAACCACAGTGTCCTCTGTTAGTAACCACAGTGTCCTCCGTTAGTAGCCACAGTGTCCTCCGTTAGTAACCACAGTGTCCTCTGTTAGTAACCACAGTGTCCTCCGTTAGTAACCACAGTGTCCTCCGTTAGTAACCACAGTGTCCTCTGTTAGTAACCACAGTGTCCTCCGTTAGTAACCACAGTGTCCTCTGTTAGTAACCACAGTGTCCTCCGTTAGTAACCACAGTGTCCTCTGTTAGTAACCACAGTGTCCTCCGTTAGTAACCACAGTGTCCTCCTGTCACGGAGGGAGTCCCCAGGATCTTGATGTCAACTCAGGAACTGAGTCCAACACTTCCGGATGAGTTTTTGAGCAAAAATGCAGACTCGAGGGTGTTCAAAGATGATTTTCAGAGTTAGACGTTGGAATTTTAGAGTCCGATGCATCATGAAAGCAACATTAATAGGGGTCAACAATTAAAAAAAATTAAAAAATCTATTAGTCATTTTTCTTACATGTTGATGTTGCGATTAGATTTGCAATATTATTTGTAAAGGGTTAGTCAGTGTTTACTTTACAGTTTAAAGCCTGTGATGGAGCACAGAAATATTTGCTGCTGTAACACTCACAGGCCTGTCGTGTCTGCAGAGGTCTGGACTACAGCTGAAGCACAGTTTATGCAGATTAAGATCAAATGGGGACAGGATATTTTGTTCTCTCCAGAGGACATTATATCTCATTAATAACTGCAGGATTTGTGATTTGCAAAGTGCGACAGTTCAAATTGCAATTTTGATTTGATTTATTGTGCAGCTCTAGTTTTTAATTAGAACTTCCTTATATTTGTTTTTATTTTAATATAACCGTTCCTCCTCAGGGCGGCGGTTCTGCCGTGATCGACATGGAGAACATGGATGACACCTCGGGTTCCAGCTTCGAGGACATGGGCGAGATCCACCAGAGACTGAAGGAGGAGGAGGAGAACCCAGAACCAGACCAGGAACCAGACCAGGAACCAGACCAGGAGCAGTTTCTGGGCATGAAGGGGTTCAAGGGTCAGCTGGGGCGACAAGTGGCAGACGAGGTACGGACCGCACCTGTGTGTGGGAGGGGTCTGACCTGCGTGTATGAGGAGTCTGACCTGTGTGTGGGAGGAGTCTGACCTGTGTGTGGGAGGAGTCTCACCTTGTGTCGGTTTGTTGGTCTCCAGGTGTGGGAGGCGGGGAAGCGCCAGGCGTCCAAAGCCTTTAACCTTTACGCAAACATTGACATTCTACGACCGTATTTTGACGTGGAGCCAGCGCAAGTCCGGACCAGGTGAGTCTGAAAGCCAGATGATCCCTGTACAGTCCTTAGTCCCAGTACAGAGGCTCTAGGACTAGTACAGTCCCAGTATAATGCCAGGTTAGTCTTGCTGTGACCCAGTGTCTCTGTCCTCAGGCTGATCGAGTCCCTGATCCCAGTCCGAATGATCAGCTTCCCTCAGGTATGAACTCTGAAAGGCAGTTCTGGTTCAGGGCCTGTTTTAGACTAACCTTGACCCTGTTTAACCTTAACCTGTTTTAGACTAACCTTAACCCTGTTTTAGACTAACCTTAACCTGTTTTAGACTAACTTTAACCCTGTTTTAGACTAACCTTAACCCTGCTTTAGACTAACCTTAACCCTGTTTTAGACTAACCTTAACCTGTTTAACCTTAACCCTGTTTTAGACTAACCTTAACCTCTTTAACCTTATCCTGTTTTAGACTAACCTTAACCTGTTTAACCTTAACCCTGTTTTAGACTAACCTTAACCCTGTTTTAGACTAACCTTAACCTCTTTAACCTTAACCTGTTTTAGACGAACCTTAACCCTGTTTTAGACTAACCTTAACCCTGTTTTAGACTAACCTTAACCTGTTTTAGACTAACTTTAACCCTATTTTAGACTAACCTTAACCTCTTTAACCTTAACCTGTTTTTGACTAACCTTAACCTGTTTAACCTTAACCCTGTTTTAGACTAACCTTAACCTCTTTAACCTTAACCTGTTTTAGACTAACCTTAACCTGTTTAACCTTAACCCTGTTTTAGACCAATCTTAACCTGTTTAACCTTAACCCTGTTTTAGACTAACCTTAACCCTGTTTTAGACTAACCTTAACCTCTTTAACCTTAACCTGTTTTTGACTAACCTTAACCTGTTTAACCTTAACCCTGTTTTAGACTAACCTTAACCTCTTTAACCTTAACCTGTTTTAGACTAACCTTAACCTGTTTAACCTTAACCCTGTTTTAGACTAACCTTAACCTCTTTAACCTTAACCTGTTTTAGACTAACCTTAACCCTGTTTTAGACTAACCTTAACATCTTTAACCTTAACCTGTTTTAGACTAACCTTAACCCTGTTTTAGACTAACCTTAACCCTGTTTTAGACTAACCTTAACCTCTTTAACCTTAACCTGTTTTAGACTAACCTTAACCCTGTTTTAGACTAACCTTAACCCTGTTTTAGACTAACCTTAACCCTGTTTTAGACTAACCTTAACCCTGTTTTAAACTAACATTAACCCTGTTTAACTTTAACCCTTGTGTTTGTGAAACAGAAAGTGGCTGGGGAACTGTACGGGCCTCTGATGCTGGTCTTCACTTTAGTTGCCATTTTACTGCAAGGAATGAAGACCTCCAACACTCAGATTGTAAGAACATAATGTAAGGATTTGTTCATTTTTGGGTGTAAGCATCAAAGAGGACGATGATTCAGAAGTGTAATCAGGTCAGAAGTTTATTCAGTAAAAACACAGGTAAGGTTACAGTCAGCAGAGTGAGCACGCTCCTAAAGAGGAGTGTCCTAAGTTTTTATATTACGTATGACGATGTACGACGATCTCTGCAGAGCATTATCTTCTTGGCTTCGAGTAACTTTTTTGTGCATAGGGCAGGGCCACAAAAAGTTCTCAGTTTCTGCAGAGTCTTCCCATGCATCGACAGGAGCCCCCCCTGCAACCTTGGGTCTGAGAACTTTGTAGCAGCTCATTATTTGTGCCATATTTGGAATGCACCTAAGAGTAGAGTGACCTTAGAGTGAAAGAAGAAAAACATCACATAAGACCAAAGTATTATTATTACTAATGTTGAAGCGTTATTAACCTTAGAAGTAGTACATCAAAATATAAGTTTAATGGTAATACGCAAAGCTAAATATAGAAATATTCAATAATAACCCCGCCTCAACATAACCACGCCTCAAAATACCCACCTGCCCGCAGGACAAACTTGGCCCTTGGCCAGATAAAGATGGCCGCTTTTATTTAGTAGTTGTTATCCAGTTTTTGTCATTGCTATTACTTGATAACATTTAACCTTGTGGAGCTATCAGTGAAAGAGGTCGCTGTAAGACTCTGCAAGCATACAGCTTTCTGTCATGGCTTCATGATTTTAGTTGCCTCCAACCAAAAAATATGCTTATTATTATGATTTGCCTCCACCCAATAAGGATCATGCATTTTATATATTATATATTTTATTTATTTTTAAAGTATTTATTTATTGATCTATTTTTTGTATACATAATTAAAAATGCCAATATCCTGGACCTAACCCATCCGCACTTACCTGCCTGGTTCAGGCCCACCTGCTGCATCCTTACAGATCTGTAGTTTGATCCTGTAGATGAGCTAATGGACTAACTCCTGACACATGTTGCAACTGTTCTTCTCTCAGTAAAAAGTGAATAAAAAACATATTTAACTCTCATAACAACACCTCTGATCTTTGCGCTCACCTTTCTGAAGACAGCGACAGTAATTCTGAATACTGTCACATCCGTCTGTGGCTGCCTTCACTGCTCCTCAAATGCATTTACTCCAAACGTAAATGTGACCATGCTTTCGCACGTCATGTAACAAACAGCGCCTCATGATCATGTAGCAGCCGGACGTCCTCAGAGCTGATGACGTAACCTGGCTGTGGCACGGATCGTGAGTTCAGGTGTGGCCGGCGGGGGACACAGACCCTCTCCCAGTCGCACCTCGGCACAGTTCGAACGGCCCTGATGTGAGTGCGCTCTAACCCTAACCCAAGGCCATAGTCCACGAGAACACATACAATGCATGTAGAAGCCATGTTCGAGCAGTTCCTGGACACCTGCTGAAAAAGCCCAGCTGATGCCTTAAGAACAAGCTGCGAGAACAAAATGACATTTATTTCTTGCAGCCTTAGAGAAAATTTCATCATGGCCTTTTTTCAGAGTAATTTTTGTTTGTTGTTATTCAGATTGGCGGCACTCAGAGCATTTTGTTTAATAATATCTGTTCTGTCTGAGAGTATTTAGTTAAATAATATTTGTGTGTTGTTCAGATCGGCGGCACCCTGATGGGCACAGCCATAGGCACCTGTTTCGGGTACTGGCTGTGCGTGTCCGGTCTGGTGTATTTCCTGGCGTACCTGGTGAACGCACAGATCACGATGCTGCAGACGCTGGCCCTGCTGGTTGGTAATCTTTGTTACTGATGTGTCTGTGGCACGGGGCGGGGGCACACCCTCACCACATTAATGTCTGCGGCACAGAGAGGCCTCCAACTGTAATAATCTCTGTTCCCAGGGCTACGGTCTGTTCGGACACTGCCTCGTGCTCTTCGTCACCTACAACATCCACTTTCACTTCCTGTTCTTCTTCCTGTGGCTGCTGGTGGGAGGCCTGTCCACGCTGCGGATGGTGAGGCCAAACCCGCTCTAAGTCCTGAAGATGCCTCAGGGTTCTTGCAGGAGGTTTAATGTGTTGACCTGCCCTGGTTCTGATTCTGACCGGTTCTGCTCTGGTTCAGGTCTTGGTCCTCATTTCTCGGACGGTGGGACAGACTCCTCGTTTGGTTTTGTGTGGAACTGTTTCTGTTCTTCATCTGCTGTTCCTTCTCTATCTGCACTTCTCATACCACCGCATTGTACAAGGTCAGTATAATAATAATAATAATAATAATAATATTATTATTATTATTATTATTGCTGTGATTGTTTTCAGGTTTGATGGAGACTCTGGAAAATGGAAACCACCTGGAACCAATGCAGCGAGTTGCTCGAGATGTGTCCCAGCTGACCCTGAACGCATCACGGTCTCTGTCCCATTAAACACAGAACCCCGAACGCCTCCACGTGACCCTGAGGGTCCCTAGTGTAATCTACATGATCCTGAGGGTCCCTAGTGTAATGTACATGTTCCTGAGGGGCCCTAGTTCATTCTGAGGTTGTGAATTTGGTGAAACTTGGTTTAAATTAAATCCTTTTCTTGTGATTGTTGTTTCTGTAAACATGTTGGTTCCTGTTTTGGTGTCTTTTCTGTTGAATTTGTATAAAAAGAAGTAAACCCACTGTGTTTTGTTTATTCTAGAAAGTTACATTTTCCTGTCCATACCCTCACATGATCCAGAGGGGCCCTAGTGTAATGTACGTGACCCCGAGGGGCCTTAGTGTAATGTACGTGACCCCGAGGGGCCCTAGTGTAATGTACGTGACCCTGAGGGGCCCTTGTGTAATGTACGTGACCCCGAGGGGCCCTAATGTAATGTACATGACCCCGAGGGGCCCTAGTGTAATGTACGTGACCCTGAGGGGGCCTCGGGGTTAGTAGTAGTTCAGGTGTGGGGGTGTAACAGATTTAACTGGAATCAGGTCCTGACAAATCTCTTCGAATCCTCTTCTCACCTCTGAATGACCCCCCCCCCCCACGACTCGGCGACTCTCTGTGACCTGTTCGACTGAAACACGACTCGGCGACTCTCTGTGACCTGTTCGACTGAAACACGACTCAGCGACTCTCTGTGACCTGTTCGACTGAACCACGACTCAGCGACTCTCTGTGACCTGTTCGACTGAAACACGACTCGGCGACTCTCTGTGACCTGTTCGACTGAAACACGACTCGGCGACTCTCTGTGACCTGTTCGACTGAAACACGACTCAGCGACACTCTGTGACCTGTTCGACTGAAACACGACTCAGCGACTCTCTGTGACCTGTTCGACTGAAACACGACTCAGCGACTCGCTGTGACCTGTTCGACTGAAACACGACTCAGCGACTCTCTGTGACCTGTTCGACTGAAACACGACTCAGCGACTCTCTGTGACCTGTTCGACTGAACCACGACTCAGCGACTCTCTGTGACCTGTTCGACTGAACCACGACTCAGCGACTCTCTGTGACCTGTTCGACTGAAACACGACTCAGCGACTCTCTGTGACCTGTTCGACTGAAACACGACTCAGCGACTCGCTGTGACCTGTTCGACTGAAACACGACTCAGCGACTCTCTGTGACTTGTTCGACTGAAACACGACTCAGCGACTCTCTGTGACCTGTTCGACTGAAACACGACTCAGCGACTCTCTGTGACCTGTTCGACTGAAACACGACTCAGCGACACTCTGTGACCTGTTCGACTGAAACACGACTCTGTGACCTGTTCGACTGAAACACGACTCAGCGACTCTCTGTGACCTGTTCGACTGAAACACGACTCTGTGACCTGTTCGACTGAAACACGACTCAGCGACTCTCTGTGACGTTCTCGTGACTGACACAAACCTTTGAGTGTCTCCTGTTGTAAATGCTTCACTCTGGACTAATGGATCTGTAACAGCTGTGTGTCCAGGGGACAGTGTGAGGGGCCAAACTCCACTCCAGACCTACTCCTAACCCTAATCCTGCCATAGGACTGTCCCATCACGGGGTAGGGGTTAGGGGAGGAGCCAAAGACCTCGAAGGTTATGTGGTCAGTCAGTGTTATGTTGTAATGCTGTAATGAAGGTCTCAAAGCTCCTATAAGCAGCAGCACTCTACTGGTTATAAACGGTACTGCAGTCTAAATCAAAACATTTCTCTCTTTTCTGATTGGACGATTGGTGATGCAGTTTTAGAACCAAAACAAATGTAAACAAAAACAACTTTGGCATTATGCAAAACATATTTTTTATTGTTAATAACTCAGCTGTACCATTGTTATTATTAAAACTAATATTTAATTTAAACATGTTTACATCAGATCTGGGACAAATGTCAGCCATTTTTATGAAATACAAAAATATTTAGTGCTCATAGCTTCTTCAGTGTTAAATGTATAACACAATGCTGTGTGTGCAATGCATTTTAATGAAAAATGTAAAATATATAAACAACATTGTAACATTGTAGGTCTGTGTGAAGCTGAACCCTTACCTCAGTACTGTGTGTGTGTGTGTGTGTGTGTGTGTCGGGTCACATGACCAGCTTGATCAGGTGACCTCCAACCTCAGTTTGTTCCTGCGTCATCTGTGACATCAGTTCATAATCCCCCAAGACTAACTCGTTAAACAATTAAGAGATTAGCTTCTTCAGATGTTCTGGTGTTACACTCTGCACTTTAACCAGCATCCAACACTCACAGACACCTGCACAGGTGAGGAGCATCTCTAAATGTCCTCAGACACACCTGTACAGGTGAAGAGCATCTCTAAATGTCCTCAGACACACCTGCACAGATGAGGAGCGTCTCTAAATGTCCTCAGACACACCTGCACAGATGAGGAGCGTCTCTAAATGTCCTCACACACACCTGTACAGGTGAGGAGCGTCTCTAAATGTCCTCACACACACCTGCACAGGTGAGGAGCGTCTCTAAATGTCCTCAGACACACCTGCACAGATGAGGAGCGTCTCTAAATGTCCTCACACACACCTGCACAGGTGAGGAGCGTCTCTAACTGTCCTCAGACACACCTGCACAGATGAGGAGCGTCTCTAAATGTCCTCACACACACCTGTACAGGTGAAGAGCGTCTCTAACTGTCAGACTCACCTGTACAGGTGAGAGCGTCTCTATTTCGGTAAAAGATGAATAAATGAAACTCTTATTTGTTGGTGCGATCTCTTTTAATGGCGTTACTTTGGAGCCACAACACGTTACAGAGACATCCATCCAAGTCTAACTACAGCCTTCTCTAAACCAGAACCAGAGCTGGGCCCAGCAGCACCACACAGACCTGTAGTCTCTGGGGTCTGATCCAGGGTCAGGCCTTTAGCACCATCTAAAAAAAAAAATTTACTGGAGCCAGCATTGAGAATAATCATTTTCTAGCTGGTGTGTCCCGGCTTTGTGGTACTGTCCAGGGTTGGTCTGCTGGAAGTGAAATGTTTGGGTCCAACGACTGATTCAGAACTGTCTTTGATTCAAACAAGGATACTGTGTTGCAGAATTGTGCAGTTTAAAGACTTACTGAGGCCAGACCCAGGTCTTAGGCCCCTGGGACTATGGAGGGTCCTGCTGAAGACCCCAGACCGGGCTCTGTTTACACAGCTCTGTCACTATGATCACAAGCTTTAGCTTTACCCTTTAGCCCCACAGCAGCCGTCACTGCTCTGCTTTGACAGGAACAGTGACCGCTTAGAAACCAGAAGAGGGCCATCAGAACTTGACGGGCCCCGGTTTGGACCTTCAGAACCAAACAGGAGTGGCAGTACTGCAGGTGTCCAGGGGTAGCGCTGTCTCAGTTCTGATGATGCTGCTGCAGTACTGACCTCTGATTGGCTAAGCGTGGACGAAGTGATGTCATAATGATCAGTTTTGGCAAAAGTCTTTGAATCTGATTTAGATTTAGAGTTTTTACAAAGACTTCTATTACACACTATACACAGGGTAGGGTCTGGGTTTCGGGTCTTGGGTTGGGGGGTCTTGGGTTGGGGGTCTTGGGTTGGGGGTCTTGGGTTGGGGGGTCTTGGGTCTTGGACTGAAGAGAATTACAGTTACACTTTTATTAAAATAACTGACTATTGACTCTGTACAGTTTAAAAATAGAGGTTTGTATTTACAGCAGGTGGGAGGCAGTTTACAGTCCTCTCCTCTGATTGGCTGACGGGGAGGGGGCGTATGTGACCTCAGTCCTTATATGGCTGTGGGCGGGGCCTCAGGTTGCCTGCTCTCCGCCTCCTTCCTGAACCTGATTGGGTTTTACCAAAGCCTTGAGTTTGGCGAAGGCTTCGGACACAGTTTCCTTCACTCCCTTCTCCAGGAGCCAGCCCTCGCTCTCGCACTCGGGGTTCTCCGGGTCGGCCATGGTCTCCAGGGAGGTGGTGAGGTACTTCAGGCCCGCCATGTCTGCAGACTGAGGAGACGTTCAAGAGGAGCACAATTATTATTATTATTATTATTATTATTATATACTGTGTTATTAAACATGTTTATCAGAGAAGGGTCTGGAGAGAGGTGGTCAGGTACAACATATGTCATTATTAATATTTTGTTGATTTTTTTTCAGCACACTTCTGTCTCAGTCCTGAACTGATCTCACTCTGAGCAAGTCACTTTTTGACATCAAGTTTAAATCTCCGGTCCCTTAAAAAAAAAAAAAAAAAAAAAAAGCAACAAAAACAAGCATAGCACACCAATTATTAAATGATTTAACTCCTTAAAAATGTACACATACACTTTAGCCTGTGGACCTCTTATAAAAAATGCTATAAAGTATAGAAATAAATATTATTTTATTTTATTTATCCTATTTATTATTATTATTATTATTATTATTATTATTATTATTATTATTTGTTTTTTATGGACCTTTAATCATCAAACACAACTCAGGTTTTTTTAGATGCCAAAAAGACTAAATATGCCATATTATCTAAAATGAGTTGCAGAGTGGATCACTTGGGGTGAAGCTATTCGAGCCTTGACTAAGTCAATAATTAATGACAACATTGGTTTTGATGCATTTTTATTTTTGGAGCAGTGAGAGGTTGTTGTAAAAATTCTTGGGCTTTGAATACTGAGGTTTCACAGACTCCCTCATGATCACATGAGCAAAATATATTTTCAGCCACACTCCCACCGCTCTGTTACATCAATTCCAACACCAAGAACGTTTTACTGGTGTTCAACGTTTTATTCCTTGCATTTTGTAAAGGCCTCCATTTAAACTGTGTCAGAAATATATCACTGTAACAGGAGTCAATGGGACCAGACCGAGGTTAAAGAGTAACAAACTCCTGTTCACACCAGAGAGGCCCGAGTCCTGTCCTCTGCCCCCGAGGTCCTGAGGTCCTGAGAGAGTCCTGAGGTCCTGAGAGAGTCCTGAGAGAGTCCTGAGGTCCTGAGAGAGTCCTGAGGTCCTGAGAGAGTCCTGAGAGAGTCCTGAGGTCCTGAGAGAGTCCTGAGGTCCTGAGAGAGTCCTGAGGTCCTGAGAGAGTCCTGAGGTCCTGAGGTCCTGAGAGAGTCCTGAGGTCCTGAGAGAGTCCTGAGGTCCTGAGAGAGTCCTGAGGTCCTGAGGTCCTGAGAGAGTCCCGAGAGAGTCCTGAGAGAGTCCTGAGGTCCTGAGGTCCTGAGAGAGTCCTGAGAGAGTCCTGAGAGAGTCCTGAGGTCCTGAGAGAGTCCTGAGGTCCTGAGAGAGTCCTGAGGTCCTGAGAGAGTCCTGAGAGAGTCCTGAGGTCCTGAGAGAGTCCTGAGAGAGTCCTGAGGTCCTGAGAGAGTCCTGAGGTCCTGAGAGAGTCCTGAGATCCTGAGGTCCTGAGAGAGTCCTGAGAGAGTCCTGAGGTCCTGAGGTCCTGAGAGAGTCCTGAGGTCCTGAGAGAGTCCTGAGGTCCTGAGAGAGTCCTGTCCTGAACTGAACATTAGAAAGACCTGATGTGTGTCACGTTGCAGCTCACCCTGGGTTTTCCCAGAATGCACCCTGCCTAAGATTAGCCCCAGAATAGACTCTGATCCACGGTGAGCCAATCACTTGATATCAGTCACGAACCAAGGATCCAGAACATTTAGGACATTCACAATAAACAAACCATAAACCGAGACTAAAGACCCACGGGCCACAGTTGGATCAGAACAGGACAGTCCATCCAGAACCAAACCAAAAACAGGACAGAGACCTAACCCGGCTCTAGCCAATTTGGTGCCCTAGTCGAGATTGGGACTAAAAACGGCTTCCTCCTCCCAGAGACCGGCTCAGAACTCAGTGAATGTTTATTTATCAGGGCAGATCTATGGATGCAGGCAGCTTGTTGCACTTTTAAAGATACTCAGTTGTTATTAAGAACAAGTGTGGTTAGTGTTGACCCGGCCCAGACTCAAATGTGGCCCTCAGGAAAAAATAATTGCCCACCCCTGGTCTAATAGTTATGATACATAATCCAGGCTAAATAAACGTGGCAGCATACTCACTGTCTTTAATTACAAAGTAACACAGTAACACGCAGTGGCTAGCTACGGTGTAGTTTATTCAACTTCGCTAGCCTCGTAGCTTGTGCAAATGAAAAGTTAAACAGCAGTTTTTAATGTTAGAATAAACAACTACATACCTCTACTTTTTTTCCTCCTCCTCTTTTCTCTGCTTTCTGAAAGCAGCACCTGATGCTTGGACGGCCTTTTCATGATAAAAAATTGTCAAACTACTTGATGATGCAACATCCATCAGTTTAGGGACCGCTGCTGTGATGCGCGTCAACAATACACCCATCCCCCGCTTCCACCGTAAACCGTGTCAGGTTCAGGCCAATCAGAAGTCTTTAGGATTTTTGTTTTTTTCATATTAGAGTACAAAGAAGAAATAACACCATTCACTTGATTTGTAATTATTTGTCATTTATTTAAAAATATACTTTTTTTTTTTTTGGAGGGGTGCAGCTGGGCGCCCCCTCTAGCAGATGGCGCCCTAGGCAACCGCCTGGATGGCCTATGCCTAAAGCCGGCTCTGCCCGAGCCCAACATTTCTGTTTCTGCCTCTTTTCTTTACTGCCCATAAACAGTGGCTGCTGTAGTTCTGGCGGGTCCAGGCCTGGGTCCAGGCCTGGGTCCAGGTCTGGGGTCAGACCAGAACCTTAACCCTCTGGGCACACTAGGGTCCAAACGCGTACTTTTTGCTGTTTTTACTTTTTTGATCCTCAATAAATCAGTCAGTTTAAACGCTGTTGGTGTGAAACTTGGCCAGAATATTTTTTTTAAGTTGGTGTTAAAAAGCCATGACCCCTCTGTTCTAAGGAGATCTGCAGTTTACCTCCACTCGTCACCTTCAGGACGCGTTTGGGCCCAGTGACTTCCATTATAACCACAGCTTTTTGACATCCTGCAATCCTGACATATTTTAATACTTTTTTCATGAAAACCTAATAAATCTAAGCCTTTACCTTCAAAATAAAGGGAAATTAGGTTTTTGGTCAGATTGACCCCTAAACCACCAGGGGCAGCAGAGCTTTATTACAGACAGTTTAAATGGAGGCAGTTTTTCTTCTGCCTTGCAAAATGCATGGGAATAAAAACTGAACACCAATAAATTGGTGTTGGTGAGTTAGGATCGATGTAACAGAGCGGTGGGAGTGTGGCTGAGAATATATTTGTTCATGAGGTCATGAGGAGTCTGTGAAACTCAAGGATAAAAAGGCCAAATTAGCTCTGTTTATAAACAAGTGGAGTCAGTGAACCTGAGAATACTCCTCTCTCTCTCTCTCTCTCTCTCTCTGTGTGTGTGTGTGTCTGTGTGTGTCTGTGTGTGTGTGTGTGTGTGTGTGTGTGTATGGGCTGTTGACATTTTTATTCTTGACCCAGAGAGAGCCTCCTCTCTCCCATTGGACCTTGGTACAGCAGGTTTCTGCTGAAGTCTGTCAGTCAGAATCATTTCTTTTCAGACAGAGGCAGGAGTGATGTTTCCTTTACCTTGTCATGTTTCGACTGACACCAACAGTCTTCCTCAGAAGTGTCACCTGACTGCTGTGACGTCTTTATCAGCTGTGGGTGGTCAGCTTGAAGGACCTGACCACGCCCCCTGCTGGTCTATCAGCCTGACCACGCCCCCTGACACTGTTTGGTTTCTGTAGAAAAGTGTCCCAGGTCTGAGAGAGCATCAGCGCTCCCTCATCCTGGTCGATGGAGTCTAATCCCTGCTTCCTGATTTCAGCTGCCTCCTTGATCCAAAAAATACCATGGAAATGATGCAAAAAAGAGTATACAGGTCAAACAGGGTGAAATTCCGATATTTGCAAAAAAAAAAACAAAAAAAAACTAAACACCAGAAGTAATGCAAAAGGGGTAAAGCAGGAAGACTCACAAGAACAAGGAAAGAAAAGGCAGAGCAGGAAAACTTGAATTCAGCCATATTTGATCTTTTGAAGAGACCCTGCAGGGCAGCTGGGTGCTCCCTGAGACCCTGCAGGGCAGCTGGGTGCTCCCCGAGACCCTGCAGGGCGGCTGGGTGCTGGGTGCTCCCTGAGACCCTGCAGGGCGGCTGGGTGCTCCCTGAGAACCTGCAGGGCGGCTGGGTGCTGGGTGCTCCCTGAGACCCTGCAGGGCGGCTGGGTGCTCCCTGAGACCATGAGAAAGAGTGAGAAGTTCGGTCACCTGGAAGAAGCTTGGAGTAGAGCTCCTGCTCCTCTACATTGAGAGGATCCAGCTGAGGTTGGAGGTTTCTCCAGAGACCACAGGGCATCAGGATCAGTCTGAGAGACCAGCAGGGGGCGTGGTCAGGTCCTTCAGGCTGACCACAGCTGATAAAGACACGTCACAGCAGTCAGGTGACACTTCTGAAGAAAACTGCTGGTGTCAGTTAAAACATGACAAGGAAGTAAATGATAAAGGAAACATCACTCCTGCCTCTGTCTGAAAAGAAATGATTCTGACTGACAGACTTCAGCAGAAACCTGCTGTACCAAGGTCCAATGGGAGAGAGGAGGCTCTCTCTGGGTCAAGAACAAAAATGTCAACAGCCCACACACACACACACACACACACACACACACACACACACACACACACACACACACACACACACACACACACACACACACACACACACACTCACACACACACACACACACACACACACACACACACACAGACACACACACACACACACTCACACTCTCACACACACACACACACTCACACACACACACACACACACACACACTCACACACACACACACACGTACTCACACTCTCACACACACACACACACACTCACACACACGTACTCACACTCTCACACACACACACACTCACACACACACACACACACACACACTCACACACACACACTCACACACACACACACACACACTCACACACACACACACACACTCACATACACACTCACACACACACACACACACACACACACACACACACACACACACACACACACACACACACACACACACACACACACACACACACACACACACACACACACACACACAGAAGAGTATTCTCAGGTTCACTGACTCCACTTGTTTATAAACAGTGTCCATTTTGCTTTGAATCCTTGAGTTTCACAGACTCCTCATGACCTCATGAACAAATATATTCTCAGCCACACTCCCACCGCTCTGTTACATCGATCCTAACTCACCAACACCAATTTATTGGTGTTCAGTGTTTTTATTCCCATGCATTTTGCAAGGTAGGACAACAGAATTCCATAGAAGATGTATACAATAAAGCTCTGCTGCCCCTGGTGGTTTAGGGGTCAATCTGACCAAAAACACAATTTCCCTTTATTTTGAAGGTAAAGGCTTAGATTTATTAGGTTTTCATGAAAAAAGTATTATAATATGTCAGGATTACAGTATGTAAAAAATCGGTCATTATAATGGAAGTCACTGGGCCCAAACACGTACTTAAGGTAAGTAAGTTTTTACAAAAACCTGTCTTTGCTCCAAAAATAAAAATGCATCAAAACCAATGTTGTTATTAATTATTGACTTAGTCAAGGCTCTAATAACTTTACCCCAAGTGATGCACTCTGCAACACATTTTTGGATAAAATGGCAGATTTTGTGTTTTTGTCATCTAAAATAACAGGATTTTTGATGACAAAATGGTCAATAAAAACATATAAATTATTAATAAATGAAAATAAACTTCATATCTATGGTTAGGGCTGAAGTAGTAGAAAGGATTTCATGTGAAAAAAGTAAAAAAAAAATTAATATTTGACATTTTTATAGCTATTTTATGAGAGGTCCCAAACGGGTCCCTAAGGTAACAAGTGTATGTACATTTTTAAGGTGCCCAGAGGGTTAATAATGACAGTGAAATTCATTAATTAGCCTGATCCTGGTTAATGCACCACAGGTTTTCAGGAATTTGAGTATGTTTGGGGTATGTTTGGGTTATGTTTGGGTTATGTTTGGGGTATGTTTGGGGTATGTTTGGGTTATGTTTGGGGTATGTTTGGGGTATGTTTGGGTTATGTTTGGGGTATGTTTGGGGTATGTTTGGGGTATGTTTGGGTTATGTTTGGGGTATGTTTGGGATATGTTTGGGGTATGTTTGGGTTATGTTTGGGGTATGTTTGGGGTATGTCTGGGTTATGTTTGGGTTATGTTTGGGGTATGTTTGGGTTATGTTTGGGTGTGTGTTTTGGTCTTACCACCAGCAGGATGGTGAAGATGACCAGTGCCCCGATACTGTTCATCATGGAGCTGAAGTAGGAGAACAGCGCCTCCCTGCAGCCTCTGGTCCAGATGTTGAGCTCCTCAGTGCGAAGGTCGTAGTCGTAATGGGCGGAATTATTGGTGAGGTGGTGCTGGATACACGGCCGAGGAGAACCAGGGTTACAGCAGCTGAACGGCACCGAGTCCATGAGGAACTTTCCCTCCACGTTACTCAGGACACGACTGTGGAGCAGAGAAAGAGTTAGGACCTGACTGTGGAGCAGAGAAAGAGTTAGGACCTGACTGTGGAGCAGAGAAGGAGCTAGGACCTGACTGTGGAGCAGAGAAGGAGCTAGGACCTGACTGTGGAGCAGAGAAGGTGCTAGGACCTGACTGTGGAGCAGAGAAAGAGTTAGGACCTGACTGTGGAGCAGAGAAAGAGTTAGGACCTGACTGTGGAGCAGAGAAGGAGTTAGGACCTGACTGGAGCAGAGAAGGAGCTAGGCCCTGACTGTTTAGCAGAGAAGGAGCTAGGACCTGACTGTGGAGCAGAGAAGGAGCTAGGACCTGACTGTGGAGCAGAGAAGGAGCTAGAGTTGTTGACCCAACAGAGATATATAACAGCAGGGTTTGGCCTGGTTCAGACCTGGTTCAGACCTGGTTCAGACCTGGTTCAGACCTGGTTTAGGCCTGGTTTAGGCCTGGTTCAACCTAGTTCTGGCCAGTCCTTTGAACCTGTTCATGTGTTAGCGTGCAGGTTATTATCAGCTCTCGCCAGATTATAGACTTAGAGCAGAACTTTTACCTTTAAATCCCCCTCCATCCTCCACTGACCCCTTTACCTCAGAGGAACAAACTAACACCTCTGTACAGGCAGGGGGCGCTCTGTGACAGATACACTTCTGTACAGGCAGGGGGCGCTCTGACAGATACACCTCTGTACAGGCAGGGGGCGCTCTGTGACAGATACACCTCTGTACAGGCAGGGGGCGCTCTGACAGATACACCTCTGTACAGGCAGGGGGCGCTCTGTGACAGATACACCTCTGTACAGGCAGGGGGCGCTCTGTGACAGATACACCTCTGTACAGGCAGGGGGCGCTCTGACAGATACACCTCTGTACAGGCAGGGGGCGCTCTGTGGCAGTGGCATCTGAACCTGAGGAACTCCATCAGGAGAGGCTGGGTGTAAATTTAGGACTAACCCTAAACCAGCACCAAACCAGGATTAAATCATCAGTAAACCCATCAGGACTAAATCAGAACTACACCTAAACCCGGACCAAACCAGGTTTAATTCAGGTTTAATCCCTTAATATGAAATCTGTGACCAGGCAGCGGTTGGCATTAGGGTTGTTCTGTGTTTAGACCAGGTTTAGGCCAGGTTCAGACCAGGTTTAGACCAGGTTCAGACCAAGTTCAGACTAGGTTTAGCCCAGGTTTAGCCCAGGTTTAGGCCAGGTTTAGGCCAAGTTTAAACCAGGGTTCAGACCAGTTTCAGACCAGGTTTAGCCCAGGTTCAGACCAGGTTCAGACCAGGTTCAGACCAGGTTCAGACCAGGTTCAGACCTGGTGTCTGGGCAGTACTCACTCCTTGACCTCGTCGTTGCTCATGTCCAGGTAGCGGTTGCTGATCCACTGGACTTCGAACCAGTCTCTGAAGTTATTGTTTCCGCAGCACCTGAATTCGATCTGGGTCATGTCCAGCGTCCTCTTCATGAAGCAGCGTCCGGGCGTGTCCGTGTCTTTGTAAAAACGAATACCATTCTTCAAACCTTCAGCCAGCGTCAGGTAAACGGAGAACTGCATCAGGAAACACAGCAGCGCCACCACCAGGAGCACGGCGTTAAACACCAGACAGCCTACGAAGTACTGCTTCAACATTGGCTTCCATTTGGCGAACTTCATGGGGTCCAAGGAATCGTGGCAGACCTTTCCCCCGAAGGCGTTGAGCGCGCAGGCCAGCAGCCCCACCAGGATCAGCAGGTTAGGGACCAGGTGGTTCTCGTTGTTGTCCATCATCTCACTTCTCTTCCTCAGCTCCACCTTAAAGAAAATGCCCAGGCTGAAGATCAGAATGCCCACGATGACAGAGACCCAGTACAGCATCCACAGGCCCTGGGCCAGCTTCACCCGCTTCTGCAGGGTGAACTTCACGGGCATCAGCGGCATGGCGAAGGCCGGACAGTGGACCAGAAAGGAGAACTGGGTTCTTAGAGTCCGCACAGAGTTACACCCAGGGTTAGGGTTAGTCCAGGAGTCAGACTACAGGGGCCAGTTATATCCAGCAGAGTCCAGTGAGTGAGGCTGAAGGAGGAGCTCAGCTACAAAGATTAACAAATGAGAATTAAGTCAGGATTTAAGTTCTCCAAGGCTGAAGGCTCCACAGAGATGGCCTGAAGTGTTCTACAAACACAGCTTAAAGCCCCATTGTGGAGCTGACATAAACATCCCATAATACAAACACTTACACCATACCCTGACCCTAACACTTACACAGCATATATCTGACCCTAAGCCTAAAACTTACAGATAAACACAAAACTTTGGTGCATTTGGAACTTCTTCACTCAGAGAATAACAGCTGTAAGGAGTGAATGTTCATCTGATGTTCATGCATGTTCAGTACGAATGTGACGTTGGACCTGAACCTAACACAAACTAACATCAAACAGTAAATAGTATATAATAAATGATTGCATCATCGTGTCTATGTGAGGTACCTGTTTAAACGTAGATAAAACATTAATAATGTTAGGTACTTAAATAATCTGGTTATTCCAAAGAATATTAGATCACATTTGATATACTATATATTTGTGTAAATGTAAATGGATGTTTTGTAATGTTTTTGGAAGTAATATATGCTGTGATACTTGTTGCATTAAAGAGTTGAGACACTGTAATGTTGATACACATCACTGGATCATGATATATCAGGGAAAACAATGTCTATGTGAAACAGGACATAACAGTGTAATGTAATGTTTATGTGTTGGTATTATGTTTGAGTTATGAAATAAAAAAATAGACCTTATGTAGGTCTACATGAATTATAATGTCAATACTGATTAAACTGAAACAAACAAATTAACAGCAAAGCATTTGTTGAGGATTAATGGTGCGTTACTTTCAAAGAAAATGGGGGTAGGATTAAAGAAGTTTCACTTCTTCCTAATCCTTTTTCAACATGTTATTAATGCGGAGCAATGCATATGTATTGTTACTGTTTTAGTTGTATTATTTCTTATTATGTATTATGACTACTTGTCTGTATTTGTTTGACATAATGCAAAAAAAAAATAAAAATAAAAAAATAAATCAATAATTCAATGTAAATTTTTGAAATTGCTGCTAAAATAAAATGTTACAGAAAATAAAATGTTAACCTTCTGTAAAGGGTTAACTCTAACCCTGGCCTCTGTAAAGTAAAACAGCTGATCACAGATTTGTCACAGTTTAGCTCTGTGCTCATCAAGATGTTACACACACCCCGCACTGTAACTGCAAGACTTTTATAATCATCATTTACTACAATGACTACGAGACTTTTATAATGACTATGAGACTTTTATAATGACTATGAGACTTTTATAATGACCATATGAGTCTTCTACCAGTAAACCTTTATCTTGACTTGTGTGGTACTCACCGTGGGTTGACTGCGTCCTGGTTCAGAGCAGCTCTAGTAGGCTCATGTTTTAGCAATATTTAATCCAAACACAGGACAGTCCTCTCAGTGCGACTGCAGAATGGCAGCTTTGTGGCTCCATCTCCTCTAAAATGGGACGGAACGGTTAAATTGGCGTTAAACAAGCGGTAAACTTGTTGTAAACAGGTGTAGACGGTGATGGGCTGACAGTTTGGTGAAGCCTGCAGAGGAACTGAGGCTGCTCCAGCTCAGTCCTGATCCTCTTAAGCCCTGATCCAGATTAACTCTAATGGGTTTGTCTTAAGCAGCCACTTCCTCCAACTCTTCATCTCTCACCTGTCACCTCTGCTCTCAGGTGTGTCAGCGCCATGGAAACGGACGGGCCAATCAGAGCGTAGGGAGGTCAGTGGGCCTTAGGCACAGTGGCCAATGACCCTAACCCTAAGCAGTTCATAAGGAGTACATTCAACAATTCAATTCATTTGTTTTTGTATTTGTATGTCCCAGTATCACCACAACAGTTGATCAAACATAAACACACAATCAACACAAACAATAACTACACTAAACTAAACAGAGCCAGGACACTCCTGTCCTTAGCCCCTCCTTCTCTTAAGGAAAAACTCCTAAAAAACCCAGCTGTGGGAAAAAAGCAGAAACCTTCTGGAGCCCAACTGAAGGAGAGATCCTGTCCCAGGACGGACAGCAACCTGTGTCAGGAGTTAGTCCATTACTCATCTATAGGATCATAGTTCACTCTGTAATGATTCATCCAGACAGGGGAGTGGGGGTGAGGTAGGGGTCCAGGGGAGTGAGGGTGAGGTAGGGGTCCAGGGGAGTGAGGGTGAGGTAGGGGTCCAGGGGAGTGAGGGTGAGGTAGGGGTCCAGGGGAGTGGGGGTGAGGTAGGGGTCCAGGGGAGTGAGGGTGAGGTAGGGGTCCAGGGGAGCGGGGGTGAGGTAGGGGTCCAGGGGAGTGGGGGTGAGGTAGGGGTCCAGGGTTAGTCCATTAGCTCATCAATAGCACAGGAGTAATATGTTCTCTCTGTTAGTTCCTGTTAATAATCTTGCTGCTGCGTTTTGAACAAGCTGAAAACATTTTAATGAGTTTTTAGGGCACGCTGCCAGCAGAGAGTTACAGTAATCCAACCTAGATGTAACAAACGCATGGACAAGTTTTTCAGCGTCACTTTTAGATAAAATATTTCTGATTTTGGCGATGTTACTGTTGTATGTGTTTTGAACATGATTAAGTATATAATGAAATGGTGTTTCAATGTGAAGAAATGTATCTGAACAAATCATGTAACCAGGACCTGACCCAGACTCAAGACGCCGCAAGAAGTGCAAGAGGAACAATGTGATGTCTGAGTGTGGCCTTCATGGGAGCAGAAGTGATAACAGCCCCTCCCTTACAACACGCACTGCTCTGCCTGAGAACTGGTTCAGATCCTGGACTATGCCCATATCTGGAGTGGGTGGTATGAAGTTGAGCCTGGGTATATATTCAGTGTGATAGGGACGGTCGTTGTTGGACGCCCAGCGTAAGCCCTGAGTAAGACATAGGCAGTAGGGACAGTTCCAACCCAGAGCGCTCTGTATAATTTGGCTTATGCGAATAAAAGACAAAAGACAAAAAAAGCTGATTGGAGTCTTTATTAACAAGAAAAAGAACACAACATTACGTAAGTGAAAGAATGCTGTTTTACAGGCTTGGTTTATATGAGCCTTAAATGATAAATCTTGGTCAAATAAAACTCCTAAGTTTGTCACAGTAGAACTTGAGGCTACACTGACAGCGTCCAGGGAGACTCTGGTCAGACAGAGCTCAGCTTTTTGGGGCCTAGTATAATGACCTCTGTTTTTTCTGGGTTTAGGAGGAGATAATTAATTGTCATCCAGGTCTTTATGTCTCTCACACAGGCGCTAAGTTTCTCAACGCGGTCATTCTGATCAGGTTTAATTGATAAATACAACTGTGTATCGTCTGCAGTGAAAATTAATGCCATGTTTTCTGATTCTGTTTCCTAAAGGCAGCATGTAAAGCATGAACAGAATGGGTCCAAGTACTGAGCCTTGCGGCACTCCATAGCTAACTTTACTGCACTGTGAGGAATGTTCATTTACACTGACAAACTGGTACCTATCAGATAAGTAGGATATAAACCAGCAGGGGGCGCTCCTCTGACCCCTATGTCACAGTCTAATCTCTGGAGTAAGATGCTGTGGTCAATGGTGTCAAAGGCTGCACTGAGATCTAACAGAACCAGGACTGAGACCAGTCCATTGTCTGAACTTAATAACAAGTCATTTGTCATTTGACTAATGCAGTTTCTGTGCTATGGTGGGGTCTAAACCCTGACTGAAAATCTTTAAATAAGCTATTGTCCTGTAGGTGGCGACATAACTGTTTAACTACAACTCTTTCTAGGATTTGTGAAATAAAAGGGAGATTTGATATTGGTCTATAGTTGGCTAAAATGTCAGGATCTAGACTGTTTTTTTTCTGAAGCGGTTTAATAACTGCATATTTAACAGAGTGTGGCACAGGGTTGGGGTTAGGATGTAGCAGGGACCGGTGATGCACGGTCCATCCTCGGGGTACATGCCCTGTTGCTGGTCTTGGTCTGGACCTTGGTCACAGCTATGCCGCACTACCAGCCACTCTTCACCTTCCTCCCACGGTAAAAAGAACCAAACTAAGCGACAGCAAAGCCCCAAGTAATGTTTTTTAGGTTTTATTACAAAATAAATTAAAAGAAACAAAATCAAAAGTAAAATAGGGAAAAAGAAAACATAAGGAAAATAAGCTTAAAATGAACCAAATAAAAGACTGCATTAAGTGTTCTTCAGGCAAAGGGGCGCTAAAAAAAAACAACTAACTGTGTTATCAAGGCTATCAAGCTGTCAGAGTCAGAGAGAGAGAGAGAGAGAGAGAGACCAAGAAGGTTAAAGGTAGAGTCTGAGTCCAGTCTGGGATTAGCAGAGTAGTAATTATGGTTAAAAGTCATTGGGGTTAGAAGACACAGGGGTCAGGGTCAGGGTCAGGAGTGTATGAGTGAGGCTACAGTAGTGTTAGGATTAGGATGTAGTATAAAATCCTGATGACTTTGCCCACCTGCTCCAAGTAGAGCAGGCAGTTGAACAGAGAACCAAAGGTTCTGGCACTGGCGTTAATCTGACCCCTCTCTCCGCTCACCAGTCATCAGCATGGTTCAGTCTAAGCTGAATAAAGAGCACTAGCTTATATTTATCCCTAGGGTTAGGAACTTAAAATTATCTCCCTGCCACACTCCAGTGGTCGCCAACCCGTCCATCGCGATCTGCCAGTCGATAGTTAAGGCGGTGCCCAGTCGATAGTTAAGGCGGTGCCCAGTTGATAGTTAAGGCGGTGCCCAGTTGATAGTTAAGGCGGTGTGGGTCGATCGCAGAGCCCTGCCTTTCCAAATAAAGTCACATGCCTATGGCATTTTAATGACACACAGATGGATCAGGCTGAGATTCTTTCTAATGCACGGGACACTGCGGAAGCACGAGGAATCTGCACGAGCCACGAACTAAACCCAATACAAGCAACTTAAAAACAATCAGAGTTTTGGCTTCACTTCAGTTCTGTTGTGGAGGCTGCGGGTGGCTCACACTTACGGCCGCTCTGAACACACACACACACACACTAACACGCACACACCTACACACACACACTCACACACACACACGTTCTTCATGGTATATGGTTTCCATGGGTGAAAGGTGTCTTTAGGGGATTCCCAGAGGCATCATGACAGCAGAGCATTCAGGCATCCAGAGTGGAGCCTGGGAGAGTCTTGAGGTTCCAGATGTTCCATGGTCCAGCGTGGAGCCTGGGAGAGTCTTGAGGTTCCAGATGTTCCATGGTCCAGAGTGGAGACTGGGAAAGTCTTGAGGTTAGGAATAAGAATAGTATCTGGATGACTCTCCCCACCTGCTCAGTGTGAGCAGGCAGTTGAACAAAGAGACAAAGGGAATGCGTTGGCACACACACGTCATCATAACCTCTCCTGTCACCTGTCTTAAGCGTAGTAAGTACAGTATAATAAAAACAAAAACCAAGGTAAAGATGTACTAATGTCTGATTATCGGAATAAATCCCATCAGTCAAGAACCTGACAAGTTCTCTACTAAACGGAAATGTTTGAAAGATGGACGTAAATGATTATATGGTACTATAAGTCACAATGTCCCAAATAAAAAAAGAAATTGTAAAACATAGTCCTCGTGTGTCATGTGTGTCTGGATTTGGGGAGGATATAACCTGTTGTTGTAATCCTATTTAATATTAACAGCCTATATTTTGTTTATGAAGGACACATCATCAGTAGTATCCCCTGAAATCCTCGAGTGTTTCGGTCATTTATCACTAGACACTCTCAGCCAGGTTGATCAGTTCCTGGTGTGTGTCCACTAATTTAAAGAAAGTAAACTAATCTAGTCCGAGTGTATTTAGAGAACTCAAGCATTTTTGGAGGTTTAGAGGTTTTAGATCCAAAGGGAGGTGATGTCAGGTTTTTGTTGTAATGAGTGTTTGTCCACCATAAGGGTTTAGAATAAAGATGAGTGATTAAAAAGGCAAAAAGTAATTTGTGGTTTCATATTTAGAGGTCCAAGGGCCATGTACATAAGTTTTTTAAGTATACAGTGTATTGATAAGTGCGCTATTAAAGGAGTTGAAGGTGAAATACCAATGCTGCCTAGAAGTCCATGGTGTAAAAAGTAAAGTGAAATAGGAAATGTAAACGCCTCAGATTATTAAAATTAAGTTTAATTAAGTTTAAGCTGCAATAGAGGTTGAAAGTCCTAAAATAAAATGATTCAGATTTATGGCAGCCATAAATAACCAAATAAAGAACCAAATAATTAATTAACTCAATTATTTGGAGGTCTTCAAAGTTAGGTGTTACAATGCTGACAAAGGTGAGGATAAATCCACAAACAGAATGAGAAAGACAGTTCAGCTTGTGAACTTGGATACAGCCAAAGTATTGTGGATTATCACTCAGAATGAAATGAGATGTGTAACCATGGTTACTGAAGACATGTGACACGCTCCAAGTCCCGACAAGACCAAAGTCAAACTCAGGAGAAGAAGGCTGTGGAAAGAAATAAAACCTGTGAAGAAAGAGATGAGAAGAGCATTTACCTGGGGCCCAGACTTTGGGGCAAGCTCGTTTAGTTGTTTATACCCAAATTAAAATAAACCTAAAAGTAAACAACTGAAAATGAGGCTCAAAGTAACAAAAAATTAAAAACTAAAAAACAAAACAGGATTTGGTGGTTTTGAAAAAAAACAAAAAAAAAACCAAAAAAAAAAACAGTTTTCAGTAAAAAAAGCCAAAAAGAACGTGCCTATTGCGACGTTTCGACTTAAATTAAGGTCTTCTTCAGGCGAGGGCACTAAAAAAAGCACACTAAACAGAAAAAGCACCTGAACTGTGGCAAAATTGCTGTCAGTAAGTGTTTTAGAAAGGGCACAGACCATCCCCACAGCCATCTCAAACACAGACATATCCCAGCCAACCTTCAATTGGTTTAACGCTGGCCCTTTAAGCAGAATGGCCTTGTTTGGGCATAAAAATGTTGGCGTACCGCAAACCACTTACCCATGGCGATGCCTTTGATTTGTAGATACAACTTTCCATTGAATATGAAATGGTTTTTAGTGAGATTGATCTCCAATAGTTCCAACAATTCTGCATCGTTTGGCTCGGGTCGGGCAATTCTGAAAAGAGCTCCCGCACAGCTGCAATCCCAGCTTGGATAGTGTAAGGATTTGTTCATTTTGGGTGTAAGCATCAAAGAGGACGATGATTCAGAAGTGTAATCAAGTCAGAAGGTTTATTCAGTAAAAACACAGGTAAGGTTACAGTCAGCAGAGTGAGCGCTCTCCTAGAGAGAGGAGTGTCCTAAGTTTTTATATTACGTATGACGATGTACGACGATCTCTGCATAGCATTATCTTCTTGGCTTCGAGTAACTTTTTTGTGCACAGGGCAGGGCCACAAAAAGTTCTCAGTTTCTGCAGAGTCTTCCCACCATCGACAGGAGCCCCCCCTGCAACCTTGGGTCTGAGAACTTTGTAGCACACTCATTTGTGCCATATTTGTAATGCACCTAAGAGTAGAGTGACCTTAGAGTGAAAGAAGAAAAACATCACATAAGACCAAAGTATTATTATTACTAATGTTGAAGCGTTATTAACCTTAGCAGTAGTACATCAAAATATAAGTTTAATGGTAATACGCAAAGCTATATGTAGAAATATCCAATAATTCCCCCTTTGCACACCACATCACATGGTGTGAAACAACCTCTGAAAAGAAAAACATCACTCAACAAAAAACAAAAAGTAAAACCTGTAAAAAGCATAATACAAAACCCCAAAGAAAAAACAAAAACACAAAAACAAACCCAAAACCCAATACAAAACATCAAACCTTAAAAGGAAAACCTATAACCTACTATGCTAAAGCAAAACAACCAAGAGTAATCTAAACTAACCATGTACAGATTATCTGTTGTAATTTGGAGCCATTGTAACCTCATACCATACATTACTCTTACATGACCGCAATAAGCTAACATGAAAATAAAATAAGAATAATGTAAGTATGTGGATCTATTCAGTATGAGACCGAAAAACCCATTGGGGAGTTCTACGTTCTGTAACCTTCTGACTTTCAGTTGGGAAAAGAATCTCATGGTTCTTCTGCCCCAGCAACTGTCAGACACCTCCTAGATCCACAGAACTCCTACATGAATATAACTAAACCAACCTTAAAAAGAAAAACATCAAATGCCCCCAAAATAATAATCTAAAAATGTAACTTTCCCCGTGTTAAACTTAAGAGTCAGAAATAGTGCTAATCTAAATAGGAGTTTGGGAAACAAAGATGATTAAAAATATAAGAAAAGGAGCTTGAGTCTGGATAAAAAGGTGTACATACTAGGCATGGTTGTCCTGAGAGTTATAAATTAGCACAGGTAGAAAGCCAATTATACCACCTATTTTTTTAGGCAACACTGTGAAATGTGGTTACATTCTACGCCAATGAGAATGAGACCTGGGCACTTCCTTTTAGTCCTATTATTTGTATTTAGGGAATTGTTAGGCTGGTCTCATTAGAAGTAAACAGGTGGGACAACAGTACAGTAAATAATAACAAAGTAAACATGGAGAGCACACAGGAAATGCCTTTGTCATGGTTAAGTAAGTCAGGCCACATCAGCTCTGATCTGATCTAAGAGATGAAGCTCTGATCAAATGAGTAATATAGATTCAATGGCTAAAATTGTTTTTTTTCTTCTTACTTTTCGACTCTAACAACTTTTGAGCAGCTGTTAAGTAACTTATATGGACCTAAAAATTTGGGTTCAGTCCATTTAACAGTCTTTAACAGTCTTTAACAGTCTTTACCATTACCCAGTACCAGGTTTGGTTCTTTCAGTGTGGAGTCAGGAGAATCCTCGAGGTTCAGGACCTGTTGGCAGAGAACTAGGCTCAAGTTAGTCCCTGACCTGTAGTAGTCAGAGATTTCATGGTCTTGGTCATTTCTATGGACACTTATTTGAGTTTGGAGAGGAGTCCATCCTTCTCCCAGTGAAGATCTCATGTGGAGACAGATTCAGATGTTTGTGGTATTACCATCAGCGCTAATGGCAAGGCATCCCACTAGGGCTGCTCGATTATGGAAAAAATCATAATCACAATTATTTTTTATTATTACTGGTCACAATGAAAAGTACAATTTATAATTCAATTTATTACACAGCCCTTTTCATGTTGATGAAGGTAATGATTTTAGCCAAATACCTTTACAGAGTGTAATTTGCTCTCAACCAATCTCCAAAATGTTGTCTGACAAAATATTTATATACTTTTGTCATCATAATGAGGTAGTTTTCAAATGTGTCCTAGCTTGTGAGCTTCTGTAGCTAACACATGCTTAATATTCTGCTAAGTGCCACTAGACGTCCATCATGGTAGTGCCATAGTCCTTTTTTGTCCTTCTTTGCACCTTTGTCAGTCCAAACTCTGTTCTCAGACTCTGTATGAGTCTGTAAGTCAGTAATATCTTTCTGTCAACTTCACTGTATGTCCCTCATATTTCTCTGCATTCGTCTGCACACAGACTGTATACTTTTATCTTAAAGGTCCCACATAACCAACTGCTTTCTTTGCTGCTTCATCGCTGCCTCGTTCCCTCTGAGTCCTTTGCATTTCCTCACAGCTGCTTCAGTGCGGAGTCTCACAGCTTCTACCAGTTTTGATGTTTCTCTTAAATGTTTAGTAGGTGTCCAATGCTAGTTGTGAATCCCTTCCAGATCCAGCGGGGGCTCAGTGTGTACTAAACTTCAATCTGATTAAAATAAAATATCTTTAAACTTAAGCAAAATCAAATACTCTATTATATATAGTGATGTTATGAGGTTAATTTTAGAAAGTAATGAAGAAAGTTATGAGTAACGTTGCAATTTATCAACTATCTACACAGTCTTTATTACAATCATACTTTGTGGCTTCTGATTTTATTTACTTATATTTACTTTTACTTACTTATTACAACACTCAGTTATAGTCTAACATTTGAATCACAGAGTAAAAAAAAAGAAAAAAGGAAAAAGAAAAACAGTGCAGAGAGAGCAGCAGCTAGAGAGTAGAAAAAGGAGGGGTGATAACAGCAGAGAGAGGCTGTTATGATAGAAATGACCACTGGGGGAATTTAAACGATAAAGGAGGAGTGGCTCATCAGAATGGCTACTTAATGATTTTTTATAACTCCATAATATTGACCTGGATGAAGTTTAGTGGCTGTGACAAACTATGTGTCCACAGCAGGAGCAGCAGAGGGCGCCAGGCCAGGGATGAACCAAAATGGATGTTTATGAGGAAAAACTTGAGTAGCAACTGTCCAGGAGAATAATAACTGTCATTTTCAAGGCAGTATTATAATTTTTGTTACCAGAAATTATAAAAGATGCTGAATGAGGAATGAAACACACCCCGTTCCCGTGGGTCCGGGGAGAAAGCACGGGTCGCCCTGGCCTCCGGTCGCCGCCGTGTGTGGGTGTCCCAAGCCGGGACAAAGTCGTGAGGACGGCCGTCCCCACGATACCACACACCCAAATTAACATCCCCCCCTGAATATTCCTCAGTCATGTGAACCCACATGACTGAGCAGCAGTTTTTTTGTTAATCAATTATTTTTTTATTTTTTTTATTTTTTTGTTTTTTATAAAATTAAATGAAATATAAAAATAAATGAGAAAATAAATGAGAAAAATATAAAAAGAAATGAATAAAACTGGCCAAAATAATCAAAAGGCGTGCCAAACAACGTTTCGACGAGGAAAGGTCTTCGTCAGGTATCGGGCACGCAGAAAAAATAAAAATGTTTTTAATGTGCGGTTGTATGCTGTCTCTGTGTCTCTGGTGAAAGCTCCGTAAAGGAATGAGAGCCCAGGCTGCAGCTGCTGCTTCTTATATAGGCCCCCGCCCCTCGTGCCAACAGGTGAGAGCTGATTGGCCGAGGGGAGAGGGAACCTCCGGCTGGTTGCCATGCCGTTGCTATGGGCCTCTCCATAGTAAAAAATAGGAAATTAAAAAGTGAAAAATAAAGAAAAGTAAAAAAGATAGAAAGCTGAGATTTAGTCAGTCGATAGTCAGTCGGTCCAGTCAACAATGTACAAAGTTATAGCTTTGTAACTTTTGTAAAACCCTTTTAAAACAAAAAATTGAGAGTCAGTCTACGTAAACAAGACCTCAAAACTGAACACATTTTATTAATTTTAATCAGTTTTTTTGTTAAGTTTTTGTTATTACATTAGTTTTTTTGTAAGTTTTTTTGTTATTTTTTTGTTAAATTAATGAACATATTTTCTTCATTTTAATCAGTTTTTTTGTTAAGTTTTTATTATTATTTTAGTTTTTTTGTAAGTTTTTTTGTTATTTTATGTTATTTTTTGTTAAATTAACATAAGTAAACAACACACAAACAATTCCAAACCAATCTAGGGTTAGAGAGTCCCAAGGTTAGGGTTAGTGCAAATAATGTTTTAGGGCCAGCTAGGGTTAGAGAGTCCTAGGGTTAGGGTTAGGGCAAGTAATATTTTAGGGCAAAGGTCAAAATTAGGGTTAGAGAGTCCAGGGTTAAGGTTAGGGCAGGGGTCTAATGGGTAAAGTTTAGGGCAAAGGTCAAGGTCAGGGTTATATTAGGGTTAGAAAGTCCAGGGTTAGGGTTAGGGCAAGGGATCAAATGGGTTAAGTTTAGGGCATAGGTCCAGGTTAGGGTTAGGCGTACGGAAAGGTGACCGTCTCCGCGAAGAGACGGGCAAAGCACTGTCCGTCCACCGGAACGGTGCACGCCCAGCGCGCGGGCCTCGGCCGAGGTCCCTGGCGTAGCCGCGGCCGCGACTACGCTGCACTGTCGTCCAGCCGTCCTCATAGTCCCAATCGGGGACTGGCATCATTGTTTTTAATTTTAATACCCAAATTAAAATGAAATAAGAGAAAGTATTTTTAAAATAAAATAAAATAAAATAAAAAAAAGTTGGGTTTGGTTTTTAAAAAAAACGTTGATTTGAAAAAAAAGAAATGCAGAGAAAAGAAGTAGATTAACGTGCCCTATACGCGACGTTTCGACCTAAAGCGGTCTTCTTCAGGCTAAGGGCACGATAGGAAAAGAAAAAACGTGTAAAAGAAACCAGACTGTAGCTATCTAGCTGTCAGAAGGCGATCCGAGCTGTGGATGAGAAGGTATGACTAAGAATGAGAGGCAGTGCTGAATCAGCAGCTTGAAGTCCCGCCCCTCTTCCCTCTGGGTCTGCTACTATTGGCTGGAAACAAAATCACCCCACATGAGGAGAGGAGAAAGCAAAGAAGGAGAAAGGAATGTTTTTAAAGATTTTTAATAAAGCTCAACTATGAATTAATTATTCTTAGTGTATTTATAGATTTTTAAACATTTTTAATCAGCCAATTTATGAATTAAGTATTTGATTTTATATTAATTTATTTTTTATTAATTAATTATTTTATTATTTTAAACATGCCAAACTATGAATTAAGGGAGTTTTTAATTATTTGAGTGTAGTTTAAAATGGTTAGGGTTAATATAGTAATCAAGATTAGGGTTATCTATTTAGGCATTAAATATGAAATATAATAATAGGGTTAATTACGGTTAGGGTTAGGGCTTTAATTTAAACTGGTTATGGTTAGGGTTATGGTCAAGATTATGGTTATAAAATTCAATACTAGGGTTAGTAACGGTTAGGGTTAGGGTTTAAATTTAGTATTAGGGTTAGTGACGGTTAGGGTTAGGGCTAGGGGTTAGGGTTAGGGTTAGGGTTAGGGTTAGGGTTAGGGTTAGGGTTAGGATATGGGGCAACTTGCCACCATGAAATTGAAACGATCAAAATATCTCGGAAACGAAATGAGATAGAACTCTAATTCTTTTTGCGTTGTGAAGGTTTCACCGTTGCGCTTCCATTGATGTGTGTATGGTCATTGTGGGCCTTACCGTTCTTGAGATCCCAAAATGCCCCGCCCCCAAATTGATCACAGTCCTAATTCTATGTGCGTTGTGCTCAGCTGGGCCTAAGCTATCCGCTGATATGTGTTTTATCATTGTAGGATAAAAAAAAAAAAAAATTTTTTTTTTTGTTCTAAGTGTAAAAATGTGAAAAAAAAATTTTTGATTGTGAAATTTGTCGAGCAGACGTTTCAGGTCATTTCCTACATGGGCGAATAAAGTCTCAGACTGTTTTTTTGGTGCAGTACCACATTTGTCCAGAAGGTGGCGCTGTTGATGCATTATGATAGAGCGTTGCAAGTTAGGCCTACACTGCAAGTTTGAGATTTTTAGCTTTCTTGGTTAATGAGATACAGGTGTTAACGAGGCAAAAGTATTTATTATTTAGAAAATTTGTATAAAATCAGGGAAAAGTGGTATAGAGCTGATATTTTGTGTGGTGGCTATTAATGAGGCGCTCTTTGAGTGCGCCTAAGGTCCGACGTCAATTTCGAGGTGCAGTACCAAAGTTGTCCAGAAGGTGGCGCTGTTGATGTGTTATGATAGAGGGTGAGGAGGTAAGTGTACAGTTAAATTAGGGTTAGGGTTAGGGTTAGGGTTAGGGTTAGGGTTAGGGTTAGGATATGGGGCAACTTGCCACCATGAAATTGATCAGATCGAAATATCTCGAGAACGAAATGAGATAGAACTCTAATTCTTTTTGCGTTGTGAAGGGTTCACAGTTGCGCTTCCATTGATGTGTGTATGGTCATTGTGGGCCTTACCGTTCTTGAGATCCCAAAATGCCCCGCCCCCAAATTGATCACAGTCCTAATTCTATGTGCGTTGTGCTCAGCTGGGCCTAAGCTATCCGCTTATATGTGTTTGATCATTGTAGGACAAAAAAAAAATTTTTTTTTTTTTTTTTGTTCTAAGTGTAAAAATGTTTTAAAAAAATTTTGATTGTGAAATTTGTAGAGCAGGCGTTTCAGGCCATTTCCTACATGGGCGCATAAAGTCCGACTTTGTTTTTTAGGTGCAGTACCAAAGTTGTCCAGAAGGTGGCGCTGTTGAGGCGAGTAGGTAGAGCTTGAGGCGATAGGTGTCCAGCTTAAGTTTGAGGTTTGTATCTCTTAGCGTTGTTAAGTTTTAGGGTTACAATCAGGTTAGCTGTTATAAAGATTCTTGTGTCCAGGGTTAGGTTTAGGCGAGGGGTATTAGATGGTTAGGGTTAGGGTTAGGATATGGGGCAACTTGCCACCATGAAATTGATCAGATCGAAATATCTCGAGAACGAAATGAGATAGAACTCTAATTCTTTTTGCGTTGTGAAGGGTTCACAGTTGCGCTTCCATTGATGTGTGTATGGTCATTGTGGGCCTTACCGTTCTTGAGATCCCAAAATGCCCCGCCCCCAAATTGATCACAGTCCTAATTCTATGTGCGTTGTGCTCAGCTGGGCCTAAGCTATCCGCTTATATGTGTTTGATCATTGTAGGACAAAAAAAAAATTTTTTTTTTTTTTTTTGTTCTAAGTGTAAAAATGTTTTAAAAAAATTTTGATTGTGAAATTTGTAGAGCAGGCGTTTCAGGCCATTTCCTACATGGGCGCATAAAGTCCGACTTTGTTTTTTAGGTGCAGTACCAAAGTTGTCCAGAAGGTGGCGCTGTTGAGGCGAGTAGGTAGAGCTTGAGGCGATAGGTGTCCAGCTTAAGTTTGAGGTTTGTATCTCTTAGCGTTGTTAAGTTTTAGGGTTACAATCAGGTTAGCTGTTATAAAGATTCTTGTGTCCAGGGTTAGGTTTAGGCGAGGGGTATTAGATGGTTAGGGTTAGGGTTAGGGTTAGGGTTAGGGTTAGGGTTAGGGTTAGGGTTAGGGGTTAGGATATGGGGCAACTTGCCACCATGAAATTGGGTTAGGGTTAGGGTTAGGGTTAGGGTTAGGGTTAGGGTTAGGGTTAGGGTTAGGGTTAGGGTTAGGGTTAGGGTTAGGGTTAGGGTTAGGGTTAGGATTTTGAAATTGTCTCGATGACTCTCCCTATCACACTCCATGTGAGTGAATAGTTGATAGAGAGCCAAAGGTAGTGCACTGGCCCACGCACGTCATCTGCAACTCCCCAAGTCTTTGGTAGGGTTTTAAGATTCGGGTTTTCTTTGAAGGGTTCTAGTTTAAGAGACACATCTTCAGTAGTGTACCTTGGAATCATTGGGTGTTTCGGCCATTACCACTAGACACCCTCCTCCAAGGGCGGCCCCGACGAGGTTGATCAAGCCTCGTGGTGTGTCTCAATTAGTAAGGTAAGTAGTACTTTTGGTCCATTTAGGGTTTCGGTTTCAGATATTTAAGGTAAGTATAAATAGTTTTAAGGTTAGGCGTAGATTCAAACAGGTTAAGGTTAGAGTTAAGGCCAAGTTAGGTTTTAGGTTTCAGGTAAGTATAAATAGGTTAGGGTTAGGCGTGTATCTACAGAGGTTAAGGTTAGGATTGTGGTCAGATTAGGTCTTAGATATAAGGGTTAGGTAAAAGGGTTAAGTTTAGGTATAAGGGTTAAATTTAGGCATAAGGGTTAAGTTTAGGCATAAGGGTTAAGTTTAGGCATAAGGGTTAAGTTTAGGCATGTATCTATAGAGGTTAAGGTTAGGGTAGAGGTCGAGTTAGGCTTTAAGATTTAGGTATAAGGCATAAGGGTTAAGTTTAGGCATAAGGGTTAAGTTTAGGCATAAGGGTTAAGTTTAGGCATAAGGGTTAAGTTTAGGCATAAGGGTTAAGTTTAGGCATAAGGGTTAAGTTTAGGCATAAGGGTTAAGTTTAGGCATGTATCTATAAGGGTTAAGGTTAGGATATAGGTCGAGTTAGGCTTTAAGATTTAGTCATAAGGCATAAGGGTTAAGTTTAGGCATAAGGGTTAAGTTTAGGCATAAGGGTTAAGTTTAGGCATAAGGGTTAAGTTTAGGCATAAGGGTTAAGTTTAGGGCCCGGGTAAAGTCAACAGTGACTGGTAAGGTCAGTTTCTTTTAAGGGACGTTTTCTCCGGATTGAGGTATATAAAGCGATTCAGCGCATCTAAGTTGTAAAGTAAATCAGGTAAGAATCTTCCATCCCCAAGAACAAGTCTGGACCAGCCATGTCAGAGCATTGCCTTCCAGGTTGTTCCTAGGAAGAGAGGACCAGGGCCAGCCCCGGCTGAGCGTTGCCTCCCTGGTCCCTCAGAAGATTGTAAGAGTTCCACTAGGGGTAACCATCAGGACCAGCCATGTCAAAGCATTGCCTTCCCGATGGATCCCCGAGGTGGAGTCTGGATCCTAAGACTAGCCTTAAGCGCGGGATGTCCTCGGCCTGGACCCCTATCGGGTCAGGGGATCAGAATTTGGAACGATGAAGAGGTCAGATTAAACGTGTGTAGTGCAAATGTGCTGTTGCATGAGTGGGGCTAAACCCCGTAGAAAATTGGGCAGCCTTTAAGGTCCTGATGCCCTGGACCACCACACCCACAGTGCTGTCCTATAGTCGGAACATGGGGGGCTGGCATACTCACCACCCTACTCAGCTGCTGACTGTTCGTTATCACCGTTAGGTATCCCAGTCAGTGCCCCAGTTAGGGTCTGCGTGTAGGTTGTCTCTCTTGTCCGTAGGGGTCCTGGAGGTCAGGTCGTCAGCTCCGTAGAGCGTTGGGGCCTCCAGGGCTATCTGAGATGGCATCCCGTCCCATACGACTAACCATGGCCCGCCATGTTGGAGCATGGCGTGCCAGGCTGCCGCCGGGCAAAGGAGTCCGGGGCCAGCAATGACTAAGCACTGCCTTCCCGGCTCCTCAGGATAGCCCTCCCAGCGCCCTCTCCGGAGGTTCATCCAGACCAGCCATGTCAGAGCATTGCCTTCCGGACCAACCCCAGAGTTGGAGGTGTCAGGATCCGCCATAGTCAAGCCCCAGCCACTCCAGTCCCCCATGATACCGGGCCAAAGGTCCATCCCAAGGGCACCAAGGGCCAGCCCCGCCAAGGCGGTACCGTCCCCCGACACACCAAGGGTAGGAGGAACAAGGGCCAGCCGCGCTCGGAGCGCTGCCTCCCATGCCCCACCAAGACCCCGGTCCAGGCATCACCCCTCCGGCCCCCACGGACCAGCTACGACAAAGCATAGCCTTCCGAGGCACCGTCAGGGTTGGAGAAACCAGAGGCGGCAGTGGCCATCCACAGCCGATCCCAGCATCCCAAGACGCCTGAGTCTGTTGACATCTCCTGTGCCCCATACACCGCACGACTCCAGGAGATGTTGTGTTAGATCTTCCCGTGCCCCATACACCGCACGACCCCGGGAAGTCTGTGTGTGCAGAAAGATGCTCACCATGGAAGGCGAGGTTGGTGTCTGATGTCCTGAAGGAGGCGTTGGTGCCCGAGTGGTCAGTAGACCTCGACGATTCCTCCTGGGAGTGTGGTCGACGATCTGGAAGTCTTCGCAGTTTGTCGGTGGCTTTGGTCCTTAGAAGGAGTGGTTCTTCTCCGGATGTTGTCGGTTGATCAGGTCTTCAAGAAGTGGTGGTTGTCTCCATCAAAAGAGTGGTTGGTTTTGGTATTGCAGTGGCAATTGGTTGTGAAAGTCATTCTTGGACGCGTTGTGGAGGATCGCGGTTGCATTTTTAGGTTTTTCCTTTTTTCTGTGATTTCCTTGTGGTTTAAGGTTTTGTTTGTTCCGGGGAGGAGATAGCCGTCGATATATCGATCGTTTCGATATATGGTATGTCCGGGTTTCATCAATATTTGTCATTTTTTTGCTCAATTTTTTGCTACTTCCTGGTTAGTTAATTAGTATTCGTAGAAAGTTCGAACCGTGACCGAGGCACGTACGATAGAGAATTAGTAGTCTATAATGTCTTTTTTATAACGTTTGCCCGGTCTTTAGGCTGGGTGTCAGTGTGAAAGTAAAAGATGTTCTTTTTGGTCAAGTATGGATGTCAAGGTGTAACCTATTGTGTTTCACCTTGTGGTCGTCCACTAGGGTTGGGTCCGAGTTGGGGTTTAAGGAGGGTTAAGGTTAGAAAGTGAGGAGTTAAAAAGGAGGAGGTAAAAAGAGGGAGAGCTAGGCAGCGGAGTCCCATGCAGGACAAACCACTGCCCCGCCGGATCGGGCTGGCGCTCTCCCTCTCACCCTCCCCCCACACGTACCCCAACCAGAGGAGGGGGCAGTGAGGGGGGAGAGGAGGGTTGTAAGTTGGAATTAAAGTCAAAGTGTGTTTAGTCAGGGAAGGGGGTAGGGGGTCGAGAAAGAGGCAGAACCAGGCAATGAAGTCCAGTTTTGGACTATTCAATGCCCCGCCGGACCGGGCTGTTGCCCTGCCTCTCCCCTCCCCCCCACACAATCCAACCCCTCCGGGAAGGAAGTGAGGGAGGAGAGAAGAGGAGGGTGGAGGTTAAGATCTAGCTAAGTGTGTTTGGTTGTTCGGTTACGGTTCTATAACAAAAGATGATGGAAGAATCAGTATGGGTTGAAATCGTGACCGTCCGGTCTTGATTATTTTCCCATTATTTCGTCATTTTCCTCCTTACATCTCTGTTTATTAAGAACAATAACATTTAACAACCAATTTATAACAATCAATAATTAAAAAAAATCAATATTTTAATAACCAATATTAACCAATCAATATTAATCAACCAATATTTAACAACCAATTGTTTAACCAATATTAAAATAGGAACTATTTACATAAGTGATTTAAACTAATTTTCCAACTTTGTACAAGTCTACGAGCCCTGCTCGTTAAGTCCCTGTGGGAATTTGGAGTTGAGATTTCTGATCCATTTCCATTCCTCTTTTCTTCTTTCTCTAGTGGTCCACGTCGGGTTGTGTGCGAGTCCTTTGAGGAATAGATTACCAACTCCATGTCTTCGGAAGTGTTGTACCAGGTGGGTTTTCTTTTTCTTGCTATTGCGGATATTATAAGTGTGGTGTGATCTTCGGGTACAAAGTGCATTTCTTGTTTCCCCCACATACTGTATGTCGCATCTCTTACAAGAAATGAGATAGACACAGTTTTTTGTGTTGAGTGGGATGTGTGGAATTTTATACGTGGTTTTGGTTGTTCGGTTCCTGACTGTATTTATTGCACCATGTGGTTTGGGGTGTACCATAGGTGGGCGGAGTTTTGCCCGGACCAGAATGTCCTTTAGGGTAGGGTTCTTCCTGTAGGCGGAGATAATTTTGAGGGAAGAGCCCAAATTGGTGTTCTCCAGGGAATTTTGGAAGTTGCGTTTTATTTGAAAGTTTATTTGGGTTGTTTGGGTGGAGTATGTGGTAATCAAGGGGATGAGTTGTGGGCCGTTTTGAATCTCTTGATTGTCTTGGGACTGTGTTTGTCTTTCGGGAACCAAAGTTGTTTTCTTGACTGTCTTTAATAAAGACTTGGAGTAGCCTCTCTGTCTTAGTGATCTGAAAAGGAGTTGGATAGCCTCCTCCCTGTCTTTTTCTTGGGAGCAGATCCTGTGGAAGCGTAGGATTTGCGATTTAAGAATGCCTCGGAATACATGTTTGGGGTGGAAACTCTTCATATGAAGGAGAGCGTGGGTGTCGGTCGGTTTGAAGTAGACCTTGGTGTCTAGGATACCATTCTCGGGGAATTTTGGTCCTTTGAAGACTATTGTGTCCAAAAAGTTGACCTGGGATTGGTGTAGGGTTGGTTCCAGACAGATCAGGGGGTGATGGTTGTTCAGGGTGTCTACAAATTTTTGGAAGTCTTCTTCTGAATGGGTCCAGATTCCAAAAATGTCGTCGAGGTATCTATAGTAGCAGATTGGTTGTTTATCACACTTCAGGAATGCTCCTTCTTCCCATTCTGCCATATAGATGTTTGCGTAGGCAGGGGCGAATTTCTTTCCCATGGCCGTGCCTTTGGTTTGCAAGTAATATTTTTGGTCAAATTCAAAGTCGTTTCGGGTGAGACTGAGTTCTAATAGTTGTAGAATATATTTGTCGGGGCGGTCTTCGTCGGGGTATTTTGAGATGTATTTTTTGACAGCGGTTAGTCCAAGGGGAATGTCTATGTTCGTATAGAGGCTTGAAACGTCCATTGTGAAAAGAATGCATGGTTCTTTGACCGTGATTTGTTTTATTTTTGAAATGAAGTCTTGTGTGTCCCGGATATAGCTGGGGTGTCGGTTGGATATGGGTGTTAAGAAGTGCTCCAGGTATTCAGCTATCTGGTAGCTCTCGCTGCTACAGTCTGATACAATGGGTCGGCCTTTTGGGATTCTGTGTGGGACAGTCCATTTTTCAGGTGGCTTGTGGATCTTGGGTAGGAGATAGAAGATACGAGGTCGTGGTGGATCTTTCCCTTTAAGGTAAGTAACCTGTTTTTTTGTGAGTATTCCATCTGTATGCATATTTTTTAGGATGTCTTTTAGCATTTCCGCCGTTTCGGGAAAAATGGGTTCAGGAAGGGGTCTATAGTAAATCGGGTCATTGAGCTGTCGCAGGGCTTCATGGACATAGTCGGTCCTATCCATCAGGACTATGGCACTGCCTTTGTCTGCGGGTTTGATGACTATAGACGTATTTTTTTGTAAGTCCTGTAGTGCTTTAAGTTCGGTTTTGGAAATATTAGGGGCGTCAGGGAGTTGTCTGATTTTGGTTATTATTTGATGGTCTCGATTCATCGTGTCTATCAGGATTTGAGGGAGTTGTTGGGGTGAGGGTTCCCATGTGGATGGGGGGACAAAGCGTTTTCCTACTGGGGGTTTCGAGGGGCCAAAATACGCTGCAAGTTTTAGTCTTCTGTGGTACTGTTGAAGATCCAGTTGTAGGAATTTATTCCTATTTCTTGTGGTGTCTATACTAGGGCTAAAGGATAATCCTTTCCGTAGTACCTGGATTTGTGGGGAAGTGAGTTCCAAATGTTTGGAGAGGTTAATGATCTCCTTAGTACCCAGAGGATCAGGTTGTACCTTGGCCCCGCTCAGAACAAAAAATTCTTCCAATGTTCCCACATTTGGGTAGCGGTTAACGGGGTCCAGTGTATGTTATCTGGTCCTGTGGCGAAGATCTCGTTTGGTAGTTTTGGGATGTGATTACCCGATTCTATGATCAGGTTGTTCAGAACTTTTATATTGTCGAGAATCTCATCTGGGAGTCTGTTTGAGGCATTGATGACGGGGATGTAGATTTCTGCTTGTGGGAAGGTATTTGCTGTTGCAAAAAGCAGTTCTCTTAGCTCTCGTCTGAGATAAATGGGGTTTCTTTGTTCTCTGTTGTTCAGGCCAAAGGAAAGGATGATTTGGGAGACATCGTTTGATGGTGGTGTTTTTGACAGGACATGCGTAGCATGTTTTAAGTGGGCCCCAGGGTAGCTATCCACTTGTATTCTATTATCTTTGATCAGAGGTAGTCTGGAAATATTGGAGTCCCCAATTATCAGGATTGAGCGTTGTGGTTCCAGGGACCAGTTTACAAATTTTTGGCCATTGTGGCGATGAATTTGGAACATTGTGGATTGTTCCACGTGTTGAGGTTGGTCTGGCGGGGTGGAGTGATCGTTAGGTTGGGCTACCATGGGTATTTCTTGGCTGAGAAATTGGTCCCGAGGGTGTGTGGGAGAGGGATTCTCGTCTGTTTCTTCAGTCTCTCCCGTCTCTTCAGTTTCTCCAGTCTTTTCAGACTCTTCAGTTTCTCCAGTTTCTTCAGACTCTTCAGTCTCAGTTCGAGGGTCTACGTCAAGTCGCGGTCTTTTGTTTGGAGTTTGTGGTTGGTCATTTAGGTGTCGTTTGCCAATTGGGGGAACCCTCTGGGTGTTTTCAGTATTTGTTAGTTTTAGGATTTCATCCGTGGTTGTTTTAAGTGTCTCCGTCTTAATGCTGCGTAGGTCTTTTTTGCACCATTTTGTAGCCACCATTATGGCCTGTTGGACGTCCACTATTGTAGCTAGTTGTACAATTGTAGTTTTAGCGTCGTTCTTCAAGGATTGGTAATGTTCGTGGAGGCCTTCCATGGTTGCCCAAGTCCATGTTTTAGCATTATTGGTTTTGACCAATTCTGTTATGGGTGACGGGTTTAGTGGTCTTACTGTTTTTATCAATAAATTTTCCAATTTTTCCAATCTTCTTGGTTTTGGAGAATCTTGAGCTGTAAGACTCAGATGGTGGGCAGCTTTGAAGAAGCGTGCAATTGCTCTGGTGAGGACTTGGAAGTCTGACAATTCCCTGGGGGTTGTCATTGTGATATCTGGAAGCAGAGGTGGAAGTATATTTTGTTAGGGAGAGTTGTGTTTTATCCAAAAATTAATAATTTTTTAATTTTTTAATTTTTTACAACGGAGTATTAGGAGAGTTCGTTGTTCGGAAGCGCTGGCTAGTTAGGATTTTGAAATTGTCTCGATGACTCTCCCTATCACACTCCATGTGAGTGAATAGTTGATAGAGAGCCAAAGGTAGTGCACTGGCCCACGCACGTCATCTGCAACTCCCCAAGTCTTTGGTAGGGTTTTAAGATTCGGGTTTTCTTTGAAGGGTTCTAGTTTAAGAGACACATCTTCAGTAGTGTACCTTGGAATCATTGGGTGTTTCGGCCATTACCACTAGACACCCTCCTCCAAGGGCGGCCCCGACGAGGTTGATCAAGCCTCGTGGTGTGTCTCAATTAGTAAGGTAAGTAGTACTTTTGGTCCATTTAGGGTTTCGGTTTCAGATATTTAAGGTAAGTATAAATAGTTTTAAGGTTAGGCGTAGATTCAAACAGGTTAAGGTTAGAGTTAAGGCCAAGTTAGGTTTTAGGTTTCAGGTAAGTATAAATAGGTTAGGGTTAGGCGTGTATCTACAGAGGTTAAGGTTAGGATTGTGGTCAGATTAGGTCTTAGATATAAGGGTTAGGTAAAAGGGTTAAGTTTAGGTATAAGGGTTAAATTTAGGCATAAGGGTTAAGTTTAGGCATAAGGGTTAAGTTTAGGCATAAGGGTTAAGTTTAGGCATGTATCTATAGAGGTTAAGGTTAGGGTAGAGGTCGAGTTAGGCTTTAAGATTTAGGTATAAGGCATAAGGGTTAAGTTTAGGCATAAGGGTTAAGTTTAGGCATAAGGGTTAAGTTTAGGCATAAGGGTTAAGTTTAGGCATAAGGGTTAAGTTTAGGCATAAGGGTTAAGTTTAGGCATAAGGGTTAAGTTTAGGCATGTATCTATAAGGGTTAAGGTTAGGATATAGGTCGAGTTAGGCTTTAAGATTTAGTCATAAGGCATAAGGGTTAAGTTTAGGCATAAGGGTTAAGTTTAGGCATAAGGGTTAAGTTTAGGCATAAGGGTTAAGTTTAGGCATAAGGGTTAAGTTTAGGGCCCGGGTAAAGTCAACAGTGACTGGTAAGGTCAGTTTCTTTTAAGGGACGTTTTCTCCGGATTGAGGTATATAAAGCGATTCAGCGCATCTAAGTTGTAAAGTAAATCAGGTAAGAATCTTCCATCCCCAAGAACAAGTCTGGACCAGCCATGTCAGAGCATTGCCTTCCAGGTTGTTCCTAGGAAGAGAGGACCAGGGCCAGCCCCGGCTGAGCGTTGCCTCCCTGGTCCCTCAGAAGATTGTAAGAGTTCCACTAGGGGTAACCATCAGGACCAGCCATGTCAAAGCATTGCCTTCCCGATGGATCCCCGAGGTGGAGTCTGGATCCTAAGACTAGCCTTAAGCGCGGGATGTCCTCGGCCTGGACCCCTATCGGGTCAGGGGATCAGAATTTGGAACGATGAAGAGGTCAGATTAAACGTGTGTAGTGCAAATGTGCTGTTGCATGAGTGGGGCTAAACCCCGTAGAAAATTGGGCAGCCTTTAAGGTCCTGATGCCCTGGACCACCACACCCACAGTGCTGTCCTATAGTCGGAACATGGGGGGCTGGCATACTCACCACCCTACTCAGCTGCTGACTGTTCGTTATCACCGTTAGGTATCCCAGTCAGTGCCCCAGTTAGGGTCTGCGTGTAGGTTGTCTCTCTTGTCCGTAGGGGTCCTGGAGGTCAGGTCGTCAGCTCCGTAGAGCGTTGGGGCCTCCAGGGCTATCTGAGATGGCATCCCGTCCCATACGACTAACCATGGCCCGCCATGTTGGAGCATGGCGTGCCAGGCTGCCGCCGGGCAAAGGAGTCCGGGGCCAGCAATGACTAAGCACTGCCTTCCCGGCTCCTCAGGATAGCCCTCCCAGCGCCCTCTCCGGAGGTTCATCCAGACCAGCCATGTCAGAGCATTGCCTTCCGGACCAACCCCAGAGTTGGAGGTGTCAGGATCCGCCATAGTCAAGCCCCAGCCACTCCAGTCCCCCATGATACCGGGCCAAAGGTCCATCCCAAGGGCACCAAGGGCCAGCCCCGCCAAGGCGGTACCGTCCCCCGACACACCAAGGGTAGGAGGAACAAGGGCCAGCCGCGCTCGGAGCGCTGCCTCCCATGCCCCACCAAGACCCCGGTCCAGGCATCACCCCTCCGGCCCCCACGGACCAGCTACGACAAAGCATAGCCTTCCGAGGCACCGTCAGGGTTGGAGAAACCAGAGGCGGCAGTGGCCATCCACAGCCGATCCCAGCATCCCAAGACGCCTGAGTCTGTTGACATCTCCTGTGCCCCATACACCGCACGACTCCAGGAGATGTTGTGTTAGATCTTCCCGTGCCCCATACACCGCACGACCCCGGGAAGTCTGTGTGTGCAGAAAGATGCTCACCATGGAAGGCGAGGTTGGTGTCTGATGTCCTGAAGGAGGCGTTGGTGCCCGAGTGGTCAGTAGACCTCGACGATTCCTCCTGGGAGTGTGGTCGACGATCTGGAAGTCTTCGCAGTTTGTCGGTGGCTTTGGTCCTTAGAAGGAGTGGTTCTTCTCCGGATGTTGTCGGTTGATCAGGTCTTCAAGAAGTGGTGGTTGTCTCCATCAAAAGAGTGGTTGGTTTTGGTATTGCAGTGGCAATTGGTTGTGAAAGTCATTCTTGGACGCGTTGTGGAGGATCGCGGTTGCATTTTTAGGTTTTTCCTTTTTTCTGTGATTTCCTTGTGGTTTAAGGTTTTGTTTGTTCCGGGGAGGAGATAGCCGTCGATATATCGATCGTTTCGATATATGGTATGTCCGGGTTTCATCAATATTTGTCATTTTTTTGCTCAATTTTTTGCTACTTCCTGGTTAGTTAATTAGTATTCGTAGAAAGTTCGAACCGTGACCGAGGCACGTACGATAGAGAATTAGTAGTCTATAATGTCTTTTTTATAACGTTTGCCCGGTCTTTAGGCTGGGTGTCAGTGTGAAAGTAAAAGATGTTCTTTTTGGTCAAGTATGGATGTCAAGGTGTAACCTATTGTGTTTCACCTTGTGGTCGTCCACTAGGGTTGGGTCCGAGTTGGGGTTTAAGGAGGGTTAAGGTTAGAAAGTGAGGAGTTAAAAAGGAGGAGGTAAAAAGAGGGAGAGCTAGGCAGCGGAGTCCCATGCAGGACAAACCACTGCCCCGCCGGATCGGGCTGGCGCTCTCCCTCTCACCCTCCCCCCACACGTACCCCAACCAGAGGAGGGGGCAGTGAGGGGGGAGAGGAGGGTTGTAAGTTGGAATTAAAGTCAAAGTGTGTTTAGTCAGGGAAGGGGGTAGGGGGTCGAGAAAGAGGCAGAACCAGGCAATGAAGTCCAGTTTTGGACTATTCAATGCCCCGCCGGACCGGGCTGTTGCCCTGCCTCTCCCCTCCCCCCCACACAATCCAACCCCTCCGGGAAGGAAGTGAGGGAGGAGAGAAGAGGAGGGTGGAGGTTAAGATCTAGCTAAGTGTGTTTGGTTGTTCGGTTACGGTTCTATAACAAAAGATGATGGAAGAATCAGTATGGGTTGAAATCGTGACCGTCCGGTCTTGATTATTTTCCCATTATTTCGTCATTTTCCTCCTTACATCTCTGTTTATTAAGAACAATAACATTTAACAACCAATTTATAACAATCAATAATTAAAAAAAATCAATATTTTAATAACCAATATTAACCAATCAATATTAATCAACCAATATTTAACAACCAATTGTTTAACCAATATTAAAATAGGAACTATTTACATAAGTGATTTAAACTAATTTTCCAACTTTGTACAAGTCTACGAGCCCTGCTCGTTAAGTCCCTGTGGGAATTTGGAGTTGAGATTTCTGATCCATTTCCATTCCTCTTTTCTTCTTTCTCTAGTGGTCCACGTCGGGTTGTGTGCGAGTCCTTTGAGGAATAGATTACCAACTCCATGTCTTCGGAAGTGTTGTACCAGGTGGGTTTTCTTTTTCTTGCTATTGCGGATATTATAAGTGTGGTGTGATCTTCGGGTACAAAGTGCATTTCTTGTTTCCCCCACATACTGTATGTCGCATCTCTTACAAGAAATGAGATAGACACAGTTTTTTGTGTTGAGTGGGATGTGTGGAATTTTATACGTGGTTTTGGTTGTTCGGTTCCTGACTGTATTTATTGCACCATGTGGTTTGGGGTGTACCATAGGTGGGCGGAGTTTTGCCCGGACCAGAATGTCCTTTAGGGTAGGGTTCTTCCTGTAGGCGGAGATAATTTTGAGGGAAGAGCCCAAATTGGTGTTCTCCAGGGAATTTTGGAAGTTGCGTTTTATTTGAAAGTTTATTTGGGTTGTTTGGGTGGAGTATGTGGTAATCAAGGGGATGAGTTGTGGGCCGTTTTGAATCTCTTGATTGTCTTGGGACTGTGTTTGTCTTTCGGGAACCAAAGTTGTTTTCTTGACTGTCTTTAATAAAGACTTGGAGTAGCCTCTCTGTCTTAGTGATCTGAAAAGGAGTTGGATAGCCTCCTCCCTGTCTTTTTCTTGGGAGCAGATCCTGTGGAAGCGTAGGATTTGCGATTTAAGAATGCCTCGGAATACATGTTTGGGGTGGAAACTCTTCATATGAAGGAGAGCGTGGGTGTCGGTCGGTTTGAAGTAGACCTTGGTGTCTAGGATACCATTCTCGGGGAATTTTGGTCCTTTGAAGACTATTGTGTCCAAAAAGTTGACCTGGGATTGGTGTAGGGTTGGTTCCAGACAGATCAGGGGGTGATGGTTGTTCAGGGTGTCTACAAATTTTTGGAAGTCTTCTTCTGAATGGGTCCAGATTCCAAAAATGTCGTCGAGGTATCTATAGTAGCAGATTGGTTGTTTATCACACTTCAGGAATGCTCCTTCTTCCCATTCTGCCATATAGATGTTTGCGTAGGCAGGGGCGAATTTCTTTCCCATGGCCGTGCCTTTGGTTTGCAAGTAATATTTTTGGTCAAATTCAAAGTCGTTTCGGGTGAGACTGAGTTCTAATAGTTGTAGAATATATTTGTCGGGGCGGTCTTCGTCGGGGTATTTTGAGATGTATTTTTTGACAGCGGTTAGTCCAAGGGGAATGTCTATGTTCGTATAGAGGCTTGAAACGTCCATTGTGAAAAGAATGCATGGTTCTTTGACCGTGATTTGTTTTATTTTTGAAATGAAGTCTTGTGTGTCCCGGATATAGCTGGGGTGTCGGTTGGATATGGGTGTTAAGAAGTGCTCCAGGTATTCAGCTATCTGGTAGCTCTCGCTGCTACAGTCTGATACAATGGGTCGGCCTTTTGGGATTCTGTGTGGGACAGTCCATTTTTCAGGTGGCTTGTGGATCTTGGGTAGGAGATAGAAGATACGAGGTCGTGGTGGATCTTTCCCTTTAAGGTAAGTAACCTGTTTTTTTGTGAGTATTCCATCTGTATGCATATTTTTTAGGATGTCTTTTAGCATTTCCGCCGTTTCGGGAAAAATGGGTTCAGGAAGGGGTCTATAGTAAATCGGGTCATTGAGCTGTCGCAGGGCTTCATGGACATAGTCGGTCCTATCCATCAGGACTATGGCACTGCCTTTGTCTGCGGGTTTGATGACTATAGACGTATTTTTTTGTAAGTCCTGTAGTGCTTTAAGTTCGGTTTTGGAAATATTAGGGGCGTCAGGGAGTTGTCTGATTTTGGTTATTATTTGATGGTCTCGATTCATCGTGTCTATCAGGATTTGAGGGAGTTGTTGGGGTGAGGGTTCCCATGTGGATGGGGGGACAAAGCGTTTTCCTACTGGGGGTTTCGAGGGGCCAAAATACGCTGCAAGTTTTAGTCTTCTGTGGTACTGTTGAAGATCCAGTTGTAGGAATTTATTCCTATTTCTTGTGGTGTCTATACTAGGGCTAAAGGATAATCCTTTCCGTAGTACCTGGATTTGTGGGGAAGTGAGTTCCAAATGTTTGGAGAGGTTAATGATCTCCTTAGTACCCAGAGGATCAGGTTGTACCTTGGCCCCGCTCAGAACAAAAAATTCTTCCAATGTTCCCACATTTGGGTAGCGGTTAACGGGGTCCAGTGTATGTTATCTGGTCCTGTGGCGAAGATCTCGTTTGGTAGTTTTGGGATGTGATTACCCGATTCTATGATCAGGTTGTTCAGAACTTTTATATTGTCGAGAATCTCATCTGGGAGTCTGTTTGAGGCATTGATGACGGGGATGTAGATTTCTGCTTGTGGGAAGGTATTTGCTGTTGCAAAAAGCAGTTCTCTTAGCTCTCGTCTGAGATAAATGGGGTTTCTTTGTTCTCTGTTGTTCAGGCCAAAGGAAAGGATGATTTGGGAGACATCGTTTGATGGTGGTGTTTTTGACAGGACATGCGTAGCATGTTTTAAGTGGGCCCCAGGGTAGCTATCCACTTGTATTCTATTATCTTTGATCAGAGGTAGTCTGGAAATATTGGAGTCCCCAATTATCAGGATTGAGCGTTGTGGTTCCAGGGACCAGTTTACAAATTTTTGGCCATTGTGGCGATGAATTTGGAACATTGTGGATTGTTCCACGTGTTGAGGTTGGTCTGGCGGGGTGGAGTGATCGTTAGGTTGGGCTACCATGGGTATTTCTTGGCTGAGAAATTGGTCCCGAGGGTGTGTGGGAGAGGGATTCTCGTCTGTTTCTTCAGTCTCTCCCGTCTCTTCAGTTTCTCCAGTCTTTTCAGACTCTTCAGTTTCTCCAGTTTCTTCAGACTCTTCAGTCTCAGTTCGAGGGTCTACGTCAAGTCGCGGTCTTTTGTTTGGAGTTTGTGGTTGGTCATTTAGGTGTCGTTTGCCAATTGGGGGAACCCTCTGGGTGTTTTCAGTATTTGTTAGTTTTAGGATTTCATCCGTGGTTGTTTTAAGTGTCTCCGTCTTAATGCTGCGTAGGTCTTTTTTGCACCATTTTGTAGCCACCATTATGGCCTGTTGGACGTCCACTATTGTAGCTAGTTGTACAATTGTAGTTTTAGCGTCGTTCTTCAAGGATTGGTAATGTTCGTGGAGGCCTTCCATGGTTGCCCAAGTCCATGTTTTAGCATTATTGGTTTTGACCAATTCTGTTATGGGTGACGGGTTTAGTGGTCTTACTGTTTTTATCAATAAATTTTCCAATTTTTCCAATCTTCTTGGTTTTGGAGAATCTTGAGCTGTAAGACTCAGATGGTGGGCAGCTTTGAAGAAGCGTGCAATTGCTCTGGTGAGGACTTGGAAGTCTGACAATTCCCTGGGGGTTGTCATTGTGATATCTGGAAGCAGAGGTGGAAGTATATTTTGTTAGGGAGAGTTGTGTTTTATCCAAAAATTAATAATTTTTTAATTTTTTAATTTTTTACAACGGAGTATTAGGAGAGTTCGTTGTTCGGAAGCGCTGGCTAGTTAGGATTTTGAAATTGTCTCGATGACTCTCCCTATCACACTCCATGTGAGTGAATAGTTGATAGAGAGCCAAAGGTAGTGCACTGGCCCACGCACGTCATCTGCAACTCCCCAAGTCTTTGGTAGGGTTTTAAGATTCGGGTTTTCTTTGAAGGGTTCTAGTTTAAGAGACACATCTTCAGTAGTGTACCTTGGAATCATTGGGTGTTTCGGCCATTACCACTAGACACCCTCCTCCAAGGGCGGCCCCGACGAGGTTGATCAAGCCTCGTGGTGTGTCTCAATTAGTAAGGTAAGTAGTACTTTTGGTCCATTTAGGGTTTCGGTTTCAGATATTTAAGGTAAGTATAAATAGTTTTAAGGTTAGGCGTAGATTCAAACAGGTTAAGGTTAGAGTTAAGGCCAAGTTAGGTTTTAGGTTTCAGGTAAGTATAAATAGGTTAGGGTTAGGCGTGTATCTACAGAGGTTAAGGTTAGGATTGTGGTCAGATTAGGTCTTAGATATAAGGGTTAGGTAAAAGGGTTAAGTTTAGGTATAAGGGTTAAATTTAGGCATAAGGGTTAAGTTTAGGCATAAGGGTTAAGTTTAGGCATAAGGGTTAAGTTTAGGCATGTATCTATAGAGGTTAAGGTTAGGGTAGAGGTCGAGTTAGGCTTTAAGATTTAGGTATAAGGCATAAGGGTTAAGTTTAGGCATAAGGGTTAAGTTTAGGCATAAGGGTTAAGTTTAGGCATAAGGGTTAAGTTTAGGCATAAGGGTTAAGTTAGGCATAAGGGTTAAGTTTAGGCATAAGGGTTAAGTTTAGGCATGTATCTATAAGGGTTAAGGTTAGGATATAGGTCGAGTTAGGCTTTAAGATTTAGTCATAAGGCATAAGGGTTAAGTTTAGGCATAAGGGTTAAGTTTAGGCATAAGGGTTAAGTTTAGGCATAAGGGTTAAGTTTAGGCATAAGGGTTAAGTTTAGGGCCCGGGTAAAGTCAACAGTGACTGGTAAGGTCAGTTTCTTTTAAGGGACGTTTTCTCCGGATTGAGGTATATAAAGCGATTCAGCGCATCTAAGTTGTAAAGTAAATCAGGTAAGAATCTTCCATCCCCAAGAACAAGTCTGGACCAGCCATGTCAGAGCATTGCCTTCCAGGTTGTTCCTAGGAAGAGAGGACCAGGGCCAGCCCCGGCTGAGCGTTGCCTCCCTGGTCCCTCAGAAGATTGTAAGAGTTCCACTAGGGGTAACCATCAGGACCAGCCATGTCAAAGCATTGCCTTCCCGATGGATCCCCGAGGTGGAGTCTGGATCCTAAGACTAGCCTTAAGCGCGGGATGTCCTCGGCCTGGACCCCTATCGGGTCAGGGGATCAGAATTTGGAACGATGAAGAGGTCAGATTAAACGTGTGTAGTGCAAATGTGCTGTTGCATGAGTGGGGCTAAACCCCGTAGAAAATTGGGCAGCCTTTAAGGTCCTGATGCCCTGGACCACCACACCCACAGTGCTGTCCTATAGTCGGAACATGGGGGGCTGGCATACTCACCACCCTACTCAGCTGCTGACTGTTCGTTATCACCGTTAGGTATCCCAGTCAGTGCCCCAGTTAGGGTCTGCGTGTAGGTTGTCTCTCTTGTCCGTAGGGGTCCTGGAGGTCAGGTCGTCAGCTCCGTAGAGCGTTGGGGCCTCCAGGGCTATCTGAGATGGCATCCCGTCCCATACGACTAACCATGGCCCGCCATGTTGGAGCATGGCGTGCCAGGCTGCCGCCGGGCAAAGGAGTCCGGGGCCAGCAATGACTAAGCACTGCCTTCCCGGCTCCTCAGGATAGCCCTCCCAGCGCCCTCTCCGGAGGTTCATCCAGACCAGCCATGTCAGAGCATTGCCTTCCGGACCAACCCCAGAGTTGGAGGTGTCAGGATCCGCCATAGTCAAGCCCCAGCCACTCCAGTCCCCCATGATACCGGGCCAAAGGTCCATCCCAAGGGCACCAAGGGCCAGCCCCGCCAAGGCGGTACCGTCCCCCGACACACCAAGGGTAGGAGGAACAAGGGCCAGCCGCGCTCGGAGCGCTGCCTCCCATGCCCCACCAAGACCCCGGTCCAGGCATCACCCCTCCGGCCCCCACGGACCAGCTACGACAAAGCATAGCCTTCTGAGGCACCGTCAGGGTTGGAGAAACCAGAGGCGGCAGTGGCCATCCACAGCCGATCCCAGCATCCCAAGACGCCTGAGTCTGTTGACATCTCCTGTGCCCCATACACCGCACGACTCCAGGAGATGTTGTGTTAGATCTTCCCGTGCCCCATACACCGCACGACCCCGGGAAGTCTGTGTGTGCAGAAAGATGCTCACCATGGAAGGCGAGGTTGGTGTCTGATGTCCTGAAGGAGGCGTTGGTGCCCGAGTGGTCAGTAGACCTCGACGATTCCTCCTGGGAGTGTGGTCGACGATCTGGAAGTCTTCGCAGTTTGTCGGTGGCTTTGGTCCTTAGAAGGAGTGGTTCTTCTCCGGATGTTGTCGGTTGATCAGGTCTTCAAGAAGTGGTGGTTGTCTCCATCAAAAGAGTGGTTGGTTTTGGTATTGCAGTGGCAATTGGTTGTGAAAGTCATTCTTGGACGCGTTGTGGAGGATCGCGGTTGCATTTTTAGGTTTTTCCTTTTTTCTGTGATTTCCTTGTGGTTTAAGGTTTTGTTTGTTCCGGGGAGGAGATAGCCGTCGATATATCGATCGTTTCGATATATGGTATGTCCGGGTTTCATCAATATTTGTCATTTTTTGCTCAATTTTTTGCTACTTCCTGGTTAGTTAATTAGTATTCGTAGAAAGTTCGAACCGTGACCGAGGCACGTACGATAGAGAATTAGTAGTCTATAATGTCTTTTTTATAACGTTTGCCCGGTCTTTAGGCTGGGTGTCAGTGTGAAAGTAAAAGATGTTCTTTTTGGTCAAGTATGGATGTCAAGGTGTAACCTATTGTGTTTCACCTTGTGGTCGTCCACTAGGGTTGGGTCCGAGTTGGGGTTTAAGGAGGGTTAAGGTTAGAAAGTGAGGAGTTAAAAAGGAGGAGGTAAAAAGAGGGAGAGCTAGGCAGCGGAGTCCCATGCAGGACAAACCACTGCCCCGCCGGATCGGGCTGGCGCTCTCCCTCTCACCCTCCCCCCACACGTACCCCAACCAGAGGAGGGGGCAGTGAGGGGGGAGAGGAGGGTTGTAAGTTGGAATTAAAGTCAAAGTGTGTTTAGTCAGGGAAGGGGGTAGGGGGTCGAGAAAGAGGCAGAACCAGGCAATGAAGTCCAGTTTTGGACTATTCAATGCCCCGCCGGACCGGGCTGTTGCCCTGCCTCTCCCCTCCCCCCCACACAATCCAACCCCTCCGGGAAGGAAGTGAGGGAGGAGAGAAGAGGAGGGTGGAGGTTAAGATCTAGCTAAGTGTGTTTGGTTGTTCGGTTACGGTTCTATAACAAAAGATGATGGAAGAATCAGTATGGGTTGAAATCGTGACCGTCCGGTCTTGATTATTTTCCCATTATTTCGTCATTTTCCTCCTTACATCTCTGTTTATTAAGAACAATAACATTTAACAACCAATTTATAACAATCAATAATTAAAAAAAATCAATATTTTAATAACCAATATTAACCAATCAATATTAATCAACCAATATTTAACAACCAATTGTTTAACCAATATTAAAATAGGAACTATTTACATAAGTGATTTAAACTAATTTTCCAACTTTGTACAAGTCTACGAGCCCTGCTCGTTAAGTCCCTGTGGGAATTTGGAGTTGAGATTTCTGATCCATTTCCATTCCTCTTTTCTTCTTTCTCTAGTGGTCCACGTCGGGTTGTGTGCGAGTCCTTTGAGGAATAGATTACCAACTCCATGTCTTCGGAAGTGTTGTACCAGGTGGGTTTTCTTTTTCTTGCTATTGCGGATATTATAAGTGTGGTGTGATCTTCGGGTACAAAGTGCATTTCTTGTTTCCCCCACATACTGTATGTCGCATCTCTTACAAGAAATGAGATAGACACAGTTTTTTGTGTTGAGTGGGATGTGTGGAATTTTATACGTGGTTTTGGTTGTTCGGTTCCTGACTGTATTTATTGCACCATGTGGTTTGGGGTGTACCATAGGTGGGCGGAGTTTTGCCCGGACCAGAATGTCCTTTAGGGTAGGGTTCTTCCTGTAGGCGGAGATAATTTTGAGGGAAGAGCCCAAATTGGTGTTCTCCAGGGAATTTTGGAAGTTGCGTTTTATTTGAAAGTTTATTTGGGTTGTTTGGGTGGAGTATGTGGTAATCAAGGGGATGAGTTGTGGGCCGTTTTGAATCTCTTGATTGTCTTGGGACTGTGTTTGTCTTTCGGGAACCAAAGTTGTTTTCTTGACTGTCTTTAATAAAGACTTGGAGTAGCCTCTCTGTCTTAGTGATCTGAAAAGGAGTTGGATAGCCTCCTCCCTGTCTTTTTCTTGGGAGCAGATCCTGTGGAAGCGTAGGATTTGCGATTTAAGAATGCCTCGGAATACATGTTTGGGGTGGAAACTCTTCATATGAAGGAGAGCGTGGGTGTCGGTCGGTTTGAAGTAGACCTTGGTGTCTAGGATACCATTCTCGGGGAATTTTGGTCCTTTGAAGACTATTGTGTCCAAAAAGTTGACCTGGGATTGGTGTAGGGTTGGTTCCAGACAGATCAGGGGGTGATGGTTGTTCAGGGTGTCTACAAATTTTTGGAAGTCTTCTTCTGAATGGGTCCAGATTCCAAAAATGTCGTCGAGGTATCTATAGTAGCAGATTGGTTGTTTATCACACTTCAGGAATGCTCCTTCTTCCCATTCTGCCATATAGATGTTTGCGTAGGCAGGGGCGAATTTCTTTCCCATGGCCGTGCCTTTGGTTTGCAAGTAATATTTTTGGTCAAATTCAAAGTCGTTTCGGGTGAGACTGAGTTCTAATAGTTGTAGAATATATTTGTCGGGGCGGTCTTCGTCGGGGTATTTTGAGATGTATTTTTTGACAGCGGTTAGTCCAAGGGGAATGTCTATGTTCGTATAGAGGCTTGAAACGTCCATTGTGAAAAGAATGCATGGTTCTTTGACCGTGATTTGTTTTATTTTTGAAATGAAGTCTTGTGTGTCCCGGATATAGCTGGGGTGTCGGTTGGATATGGGTGTTAAGAAGTGCTCCAGGTATTCAGCTATCTGGTAGCTCTCGCTGCTACAGTCTGATACAATGGGTCGGCCTTTTGGGATTCTGTGTGGGACAGTCCATTTTTCAGGTGGCTTGTGGATCTTGGGTAGGAGATAGAAGATACGAGGTCGTGGTGGATCTTTCCCTTTAAGGTAAGTAACCTGTTTTTTTGTGAGTATTCCATCTGTATGCATATTTTTTAGGATGTCTTTTAGCATTTCCGCCGTTTCGGGAAAAATGGGTTCAGGAAGGGGTCTATAGTAAATCGGGTCATTGAGCTGTCGCAGGGCTTCATGGACATAGTCGGTCCTATCCATCAGGACTATGGCACTGCCTTTGTCTGCGGGTTTGATGACTATAGACGTATTTTTTTGTAAGTCCTGTAGTGCTTTAAGTTCGGTTTTGGAAATATTAGGGGCGTCAGGGAGTTGTCTGATTTTGGTTATTATTTGATGGTCTCGATTCATCGTGTCTATCAGGATTTGAGGGAGTTGTTGGGGTGAGGGTTCCCATGTGGATGGGGGGACAAAGCGTTTTCCTACTGGGGGTTTCGAGGGGCCAAAATACGCTGCAAGTTTTAGTCTTCTGTGGTACTGTTGAAGATCCAGTTGTAGGAATTTATTCCTATTTCTTGTGGTGTCTATACTAGGCTAAAGGATAATCCTTTCCGTAGTACCTGGATTTGTGGGGAAGTGAGTTCCAAATGTTTGGAGAGGTTAATGATCTCCTTAGTACCCAGAGGATCAGGTTGTACCTTGGCCCCGCTCAGAACAAAAAATTCTTCCAATGTTCCCACATTTGGGTAGCGGTTAACGGGGTCCAGTGTATGTTATCTGGTCCTGTGGCGAAGATCTCGTTTGGTAGTTTTGGGATGTGATTACCCGATTCTATGATCAGGTTGTTCAGAACTTTTATATTGTCGAGAATCTCATCTGGGAGTCTGTTTGAGGCATTGATGACGGGGATGTAGATTTCTGCTTGTGGGAAGGTATTTGCTGTTGCAAAAAGCAGTTCTCTTAGCTCTCGTCTGAGATAAATGGGGTTTCTTTGTTCTCTGTTGTTCAGGCCAAAGGAAAGGATGATTTGGGAGACATCGTTTGATGGTGGTGTTTTTGACAGGACATGCGTAGCATGTTTTAAGTGGGCCCCAGGGTAGCTATCCACTTGTATTCTATTATCTTTGATCAGAGGTAGTCTGGAAATATTGGAGTCCCCAATTATCAGGATTGAGCGTTGTGGTTCCAGGGACCAGTTTACAAATTTTTGGCCATTGTGGCGATGAATTTGGAACATTGTGGATTGTTCCACGTGTTGAGGTTGGTCTGGCGGGGTGGAGTGATCGTTAGGTTGGGCTACCATGGGTATTTCTTGGCTGAGAAATTGGTCCCGAGGGTGTGTGGGAGAGGGATTCTCGTCTGTTTCTTCAGTCTCTCCCGTCTCTTCAGTTTCTCCAGTCTTTTCAGACTCTTCAGTTTCTCCAGTTTCTTCAGACTCTTCAGTCTCAGTTCGAGGGTCTACGTCAAGTCGCGGTCTTTTGTTTGGAGTTTGTGGTTGGTCATTTAGGTGTCGTTTGCCAATTGGGGGAACCCTCTGGGTGTTTTCAGTATTTGTTAGTTTTAGGATTTCATCCGTGGTTGTTTTAAGTGTCTCCGTCTTAATGCTGCGTAGGTCTTTTTTGCACCATTTTGTAGCCACCATTATGGCCTGTTGGACGTCCACTATTGTAGCTAGTTGTACAATTGTAGTTTTAGCGTCGTTCTTCAAGGATTGGTAATGTTCGTGGAGGCCTTCCATGGTTGCCCAAGTCCATGTTTTAGCATTATTGGTTTTGACCAATTCTGTTATGGGTGACGGGTTTAGTGGTCTTACTGTTTTTATCAATAAATTTTCCAATTTTTCCAATCTTCTTGGTTTTGGAGAATCTTGAGCTGTAAGACTCAGATGGTGGGCAGCTTTGAAGAAGCGTGCAATTGCTCTGGTGAGGACTTGGAAGTCTGACAATTCCCTGGGGGTTGTCATTGTGATATCTGGAAGCAGAGGTGGAAGTATATTTTGTTAGGGAGAGTTGTGTTTTATCCAAAAATTAATAATTTTTTAATTTTTTAATTTTTTACAACGGAGTATTAGGAGAGTTCGTTGTTCGGAAGCGCTGGCTAGTTAGGATTTTGAAATTGTCTCGATGACTCTCCCTATCACACTCCATGTGAGTGAATAGTTGATAGAGAGCCAAAGGTAGTGCACTGGCCCACGCACGTCATCTGCAACTCCCCAAGTCTTTGGTAGGGTTTTAAGATTCGGGTTTTCTTTGAAGGGTTCTAGTTTAAGAGACACATCTTCAGTAGTGTACCTTGGAATCATTGGGTGTTTCGGCCATTACCACTAGACACCCTCCTCCAAGGGCGGCCCCGACGAGGTTGATCAAGCCTCGTGGTGTGTCTCAATTAGTAAGGTAAGTAGTACTTTTGGTCCATTTAGGGTTTCGGTTTCAGATATTTAAGGTAAGTATAAATAGTTTTAAGGTTAGGCGTAGATTCAAACAGGTTAAGGTTAGAGTTAAGGCCAAGTTAGGTTTAGGTTTCAGGTAAGTATAAATAGGTTAGGGTTAGGCGTGTATCTACAGAGGTTAAGGTTAGGATTGTGGTCAGATTAGGTCTTAGATATAAGGGTTAGGTAAAAGGGTTAAGTTTAGGTATAAGGGTTAAATTTAGGCATAAGGGTTAAGTTTAGGCATAAGGGTTAAGTTTAGGCATAAGGGTTAAGTTTAGGCATGTATCTATAGAGGTTAAGGTTAGGGTAGAGGTCGAGTTAGGCTTTAAGATTTAGGTATAAGGCATAAGGGTTAAGTTTAGGCATAAGGGTTAAGTTTAGGCATAAGGGTTAAGTTTAGGCATAAGGGTTAAGTTTAGGCATAAGGGTTAAGTTTAGGCATAAGGGTTAAGTTTAGGCATAAGGGTTAAGTTTAGGCATGTATCTATAAGGGTTAAGGTTAGGATATAGGTCGAGTTAGGCTTTAAGATTTAGTCATAAGGCATAAGGGTTAAGTTTAGGCATAAGGGTTAAGTTTAGGCATAAGGGTTAAGTTTAGGCATAAGGGTTAAGTTTAGGCATAAGGGTTAAGTTTAGGGCCCGGGTAAAGTCAACAGTGACTGGTAAGGTCAGTTTCTTTTAAGGGACGTTTTCTCCGGATTGAGGTATATAAAGCGATTCAGCGCATCTAAGTTGTAAAGTAAATCAGGTAAGAATCTTCCATCCCCAAGAACAAGTCTGGACCAGCCATGTCAGAGCATTGCCTTCCAGGTTGTTCCTAGGAAGAGAGGACCAGGGCCAGCCCCGGCTGAGCGTTGCCTCCCTGGTCCCTCAGAAGATTGTAAGAGTTCCACTAGGGGTAACCATCAGGACCAGCCATGTCAAAGCATTGCCTTCCCGATGGATCCCCGAGGTGGAGTCTGGATCCTAAGACTAGCCTTAAGCGCGGGATGTCCTCGGCCTGGACCCCTATCGGGTCAGGGGATCAGAATTTGGAACGATGAAGAGGTCAGATTAAACGTGTGTAGTGCAAATGTGCTGTTGCATGAGTGGGGCTAAACCCCGTAGAAAATTGGGCAGCCTTTAAGGTCCTGATGCCCTGGACCACCACACCCACAGTGCTGTCCTATAGTCGGAACATGGGGGGCTGGCATACTCACCACCCTACTCAGCTGCTGACTGTTCGTTATCACCGTTAGGTATCCCAGTCAGTGCCCCAGTTAGGGTCTGCGTGTAGGTTGTCTCTCTTGTCCGTAGGGGTCCTGGAGGTCAGGTCGTCAGCTCCGTAGAGCGTTGGGGCCTCCAGGGCTATCTGAGATGGCATCCCGTCCCATACGACTAACCATGGCCCGCCATGTTGGAGCATGGCGTGCCAGGCTGCCGCCGGGCAAAGGAGTCCGGGGCCAGCAATGACTAAGCACTGCCTTCCCGGCTCCTCAGGATAGCCCTCCAGCGCCCTCATTCCGGAGGTTCATCCAGACCAGCCATGTCAGAGCATTGCCTTCCGGACCAACCCCAGAGTTGGAGGTGTCAGGATCCGCCATAGTCAAGCCCCAGCCACTCCAGTCCCCCATGATACCGGGCCAAAGGTCCATCCCAAGGGCACCAAGGGCCAGCCCCGCCAAGGCGGTACCGTCCCCCGACACACCAAGGGTAGGAGGAACAAGGGCCAGCCGCGCTCGGAGCGCTGCCTCCCATGCCCCACCAAGACCCCGGTCCAGGCATCACCCATCCGGCCCCCACGGACCAGCTACGACAAAGCATAGCCTTCCGAGGCACCGTCAGGGTTGGAGAAACCAGAGGCGGCAGTGGCCATCCACAGCCGATCCCAGCATCCCAAGACGCCTGAGTCTGTTGACATCTCCTGTGCCCCATACACCGCACGACTCCAGGAGATGTTGTGTTAGATCTTCCCGTGCCCCATACACCGCACGACCCCGGGAAGTCTGTGTGTGCAGAAAGATGCTCACCATGGAAGGCGAGGTTGGTGTCTGATGTCCTGAAGGAGGCGTTGGTGCCCGAGTGGTCAGTAGACCTCGACGATTCCTCCTGGGAGTGTGGTCGACGATCTGGAAGTCTTCGCAGTTTGTCGGTGGCTTTGGTCCTTAGAAGGAGTGGTTCTTCTCCGGATGTTGTCGGTTGATCAGGTCTTCAAGAAGTGGTGGTTGTCTCCATCAAAAGAGTGGTTGGTTTGGTATTGCAGTGGCAATTGGTTGTGAAAGTCATTCTTGGACGCGTTGTGGAGGATCGCGGTTGCATTTTTAGGTTTTTCCTTTTTTCTGTGATTTCCTTGTGGTTTAAGGTTTTGTTTGTTCCGGGGAGGAGATAGCCGTCGATATATCGATCGTTTCGATATATGGTATGTCCCGGGTTTCATCAATATTTGTCATTTTTTTGCTCAATTTTTGCTACTTCCTGTTAGTTAATTAGTATTCGTAGAAAGTTCGAACCGTGACCGAGGCACGTACGATAGAGAATTAGTAGTCTATAATGTCTTTTTATAACGTTTGCCCGGTCTTTAGGCTGGGTGTCAGTGTGAAAGTAAAAGATGTTCTTTTGGTCAAGTATGGATGTCAAGGTGTAACCTATTGTGTTTCACCTTGTGGTCGTCCACTAGGGTTGGGTCCGAGTTGGGGTTTAAGGAGGGTTAAGGTTAGAAAGTGAGGAGTTAAAAAGGAGGAGGTAAAAAGAGGGAGAGCTAGGCAGCGGAGTCCCATGCAGGACAAACCACTGCCCCGCCGGATCGGGCTGGCGCTCTCCCTCTCACCCTCCCCCCACACGTACCCCAACCAGAGGAGGGGGCAGTGAGGGGGGAGAGGAGGGTTGTAAGTTGGAATTAAAGTCAAAGTGTGTTTAGTCAGGGAAGGGGGTAGGGGGTCGAGAAAGAGGCAGAACCAGGCAATGAAGTCCAGTTTTGGACTATTCAATGCCCCGCCGGACCGGGCTGTTGCCCTGCCTCTCCCCTCCCCCCCACACAATCCAACCCCTCCGGGAAGGAAGTGAGGGAGGAGAGAAGAGGAGGGTGGAGGTTAAGATCTAGCTAAGTGTGTTTGGTTGTTCGGTTACGGTTCTATAACAAAAGATGATGGAAGAATCAGTATGGGTTGAAATCGTGACCGTCCGGTCTTGATTATTTTCCCATTATTTCGTCATTTTCCTCCTTACATCTCTGTTTATTAAGAACAATAACATTTAACAACCAATTTATAACAATCAATAATTAAAAAAAATCAATATTTTAATAACCAATATTAACCAATCAATATTAATCAACCAATATTTAACAACCAATTGTTTAACCAATATTAAAATAGGAACTATTTACATAAGTGATTTAAACTAATTTTCCAACTTTGTACAAGTCTACGAGCCCTGCTCGTTAAGTCCCTGTGGGAATTTGGAGTTGAGATTTCTGATCCATTTCCATTCCTCTTTTCTTCTTTCTCTAGTGGTCCACGTCGGGTTGTGTGCGAGTCCTTTGAGGAATAGATTACCAACTCCATGTCTTCGGAAGTGTTGTACCAGGTGGGTTTTCTTTTTCTTGCTATTGCGGATATTATAAGTGTGGTGTGATCTTCGGGTACAAAGTGCATTTCTTGTTTCCCCCACATACTGTATGTCGCATCTCTTACAAGAAATGAGATAGACACAGTTTTTTGTGTTGAGTGGGATGTGTGGAATTTTATACGTGGTTTTTGGTTGTTCGGTTCCTGACTGTATTTATTGCACCATGTGGTTTGGGTGTACCATAGGTGGGCGGAGTTTTGCCCGGACCAGAATGTCCTTTAGGGTAGGGTTCTTCCTGTAGGCGGAGATAATTTTGAGGGAAGAGCCCAAATTGGTGTTCTCCAGGGAATTTTGGAAGTTGCGTTTTATTTGAAAGTTTATTTGGGTTGTTTGGGTGGAGTATGTGGTAATCAAGGGGATGAGTTGTGGGCCGTTTTGAATCTCTTGATTGTCTTGGGACTGTGTTTGTCTTTCGGGAACCAAAGTTGTTTTCTTGACTGTCTTTAATAAAGACTTGGAGTAGCCTCTCTGTCTTAGTGATCTGAAAAGGAGTTGGATAGCCTCCTCCCTGTCTTTTTCTTGGGAGCAGATCCTGTGGAAGCGTAGGATTTGCGATTTAAGAATGCCTCGGAATACATGTTTGGGGTGGAAAACTCTTCATATGAAGGAGAGCGTGGGTGTCGGTCGGTTTGAAGTAGACCTTGGTGTCTAGGATACCATTCTCGGGGAATTTTGGTCCTTTGAAGACTATTGTGTCCAAAAAAGTTGACCTGGGATTGGTGTAGGGTTGGTTCCAGACAGATCAGGGGGTGATGGTTGTTCAGGGTGTCTACAAATTTTTGGAAGTCTTCTTCTGAATGGGTCCAGATTCCAAAAATGTCGTCGAGGTATCTATAGTAGCAGATTGGTTGTTTATCACACTTCAGGAATGCTCCTTCTTCCCATTCTGCCATATAGATGTTTGCGTAGGCAGGGGCGAATTTCTTTCCCATGGCCGTGCCTTTTGGTTTGCAAGTAATATTTTGGTCAATTCAAAGTCGTTTCGGGTGAGACTGAGTTCTAATAGTTGTAGAATATATTTGTCGGGGCGGTCTTCGTCGGGGTATTTTGAGATGTAATTTTTTGACAGCGGTTAGTCCAAGGGGAATGTCCTATGTTCGTATAGAGGCTTGAAACGTCCATTGTGAAAAGAATGCATGTTCTTTGACCGTGATTTGTTTTATTTTTGAAATGAAGTCTTGTGTGTCCCGGATATAGCTGGGGTGTCGGTTGGATATGGGTGTTAAGAAGTGCTCCAGGTATTCAGCTATCTGGTAGCTCTCGCTGCTACAGTCTGATACAATGGGTCGGCCTTTTGGGATTCTGTGTGGGACAGTCCATTTTTCAGGTGGCTTGTGGATCTTGGGTAGGAGATAGAAGATACGAGGTCGTGGTGGATCTTTCCCTTTAAGGTAAGTAACCTGTTTTTTTGTGAGTATTCCATCTGTATGCATATTTTTTAGGATGTCTTTTAGCATTTCCGCCGTTTCGGGAAAAATGGGTTCAGGAAGGGGTCTATAGTAAATCGGGTCATTGAGCTGTCGCAGGGCTTCATGGACATAGTCGGTCCTATCCATCAGGACTATGGCACTGCCTTTGTCTGCGGGTTTGATGACTATAGACGTATTTTTTTGTAAGTCCTGTAGTGCTTTAAGTTCGGTTTTGGAAATATTAGGGGCGTCAGGGAGTTGTCTGATTTTGGTTATTATTTGATGGTCTCGATTCATCGTGTCTATCAGGATTTGAGGGAGTTGTTGGGGTGAGGGTTCCCATGTGGATGGGGGGACAAAGCGTTTTCCCTACTGGGGGTTTCGAGGGGCCAAATACGCTGCAAGTTTTAGTCTTCTGTGGTACTGTTGAAGATCCAGTTGTAGGAATTTATTCCTATTTCTTGTGGTGTCTATACTAGGGCTAAAGGATAATCCTTTCCGTAGTACCTGGATTTGTGGGGAAGTGAGTTCCAAATGTTTGGAGAGGTTAATGATCTCCTTAGTACCCAGAGGATCAGGTTGTACCTTGGCCCCGCTCAGAACAAAAAATTCTTCCAATGTTCCCACATTTGGGTAGCGGTTAACGGGGTCCAGTGTATGTTATCTGGTCCTGTGGCGAAGATCTCGTTTGGTAGTTTTGGGATGTGATTACCCGATTCTATGATCAGGTTGTTCAGAACTTTTATATTGTCGAGAATCTCATCTGGGAGTCTGTTGAGGCATTGATGACGGGGATGTAGATTTCTGCTTGTGGGAAGGTATTTGCTGTTGCAAAAGCAGTTCTCTTAGCTCTCGTCTGAGATAATGGGGTTTCTTTGTTCTCTGTTGTTCAGGCCAAAGGAAAGGATGATTTGGGAGACATCGTTTGATGGTTGGTGTTTTTGACAGGACATGCGTAGCATGTTTTAAGTGGGCCCCAGGGTAGCTATCCACTTGTATTCTATTATCTTTGATCAGAGGTAGTCTGGAATATTGGAGTCCCCAATTATCAGGATTGAGCGTTGTGGTTCCAGGGACCAGTTTACAATTTTTGGCCATTGTGGCGATGAATTTGGAACATTGTGGATTGTTCCACGTGTTGAGGTTGGTCTGGCGGGGTGGAGTGATCGTTAGGTTGGGCTACCATGGGTATTTCTTGGCTGAGAAATTGGTCCCGAGGGTGTGTGGAGAGGGATTCTCGTCTGTTTCTTCAGTCTCTCCCGTCTCTTCAGTTTCTCCAGTCTTTTCAGACTCTTCAGTTTCTCCAGTTTCTTCAGACTCTTCAGTCTCAGTTTCGAGGGTCTACGTCAAGTCGCGGGTCTTTGTTTGGAGTTTGTGGTTGGTCATTTAGGTGTCGTTTGCCAATTGGGGGAACCCTCTGGGTGTTTTCAGTATTTGTTAGTTTTAGGATTTCATCCGTGGTTGTTTTAAGTGTCTCCGTCTTAATGCTGCGTAGGTCTTTTTTTGCACCATTTTGTAGCCAACCATTATGGCCTGTTGGACGTCCACTATCTGTAGCTAGTTGTACAATTGTAGTTTTAGCGTCGTTCTTCAAGGATTGGTAATGTTCGTGGGAGGCCTTCCATGGTTGCCCAAGTCCATGTTTTAGCATTATTGGTTTTGACCAATTCTGTTATGGTGACGGGTTTAGTGGTTCTTACTGTTTTTATCAATAAATTTTCCAATTTTTCCAATCTTCTTGGTTTTGGAGAATCTTGAGCTGTAAGACTCAGATGGTGGGCAGCTTTGAAGAGCGTGCAATTGCTCTGGTGAGGACTTGGAAGTCTGACAATTCCCTGGGGGTTGTCATTGTGATATCTGGAAGCAGAGGTGGAAGTATATTTTGTTAGGGAGAGTTGTGTTTTATCCAAAAATTAATAATTTTTAATTTTTTAATTTTTTACAACGGAGTATTAGGAGAGTTCGTTGTTCGGAAGCGCTGGCTAGTTAGGATTTTGAAATTGTTCTCGATGACTCTCCCTATCACCCTCCATGTGAGTGAATAGTTGATAGAGAGCCAAAGGTAGTGCACTGGCCCACGCACTGTCATCTGCAAACTCCCCAAGTCTTTGGTAGGGTTTTAAGATTCGGGTTTTCTTTGAAGGGTTCTAGTTTAAGAGACACAATCTTCAGTAGTGTACCTTGGAATCATTGGGTGTTTCGGCCATTACCACTAGACACCCTCCTCCAAGGGCGGCCCCGCCGAGGTTGATCAAGCCTCGTGGTGTGTCTCAATTAGTAAGGTAAGTAGTACTTTTGGTCCATTTAGGGTTTCGGTTTCAGATATTTAAGGTAAGTATAAATAGTTTTAAGGTTAGGCGTAGATTCAAACAGGTTAAGGTTAGAGTTAAGGCCAAGTTAGGTTTTAGGTTTCAGGTAAGTATAAATAGGTAGGGTTAGGCGTGTATCTACCAGAGGTTAAGGTTAGGATTGTGGTCAGATTAGGTCTTAGATATAAGGGTTAGGTAAAAGGGTTAAGTTTAGGTATAAGGGTTAAATTTAGGGCATAAGGGTTAAGTTTAGGCATAAGGGTTAAGTTTAGGCATAAGGGTTAAGTTTAGGCATGTATCTATAGAGGTTAAGGTTTAGGGTAGAGTCGAGTTAGGCTTTAAGATTTAGGTAAGGCATAAGGGTTAAGTTTAGGCATAAGGGTTAAGTTTAGGCATAAGGGTTAAGTTTAGGCATAAGGGTTAAGTTTAGCATAAGGGTTAAGTTTAGGCATAAGGGTTAAGTTTAGGCATAAGGGTTAAGTTTAGGCATGTATCTATAAGGGTTAAGGTTAGGATATAGGTCGAGTTAGGCTTTAAGATTTAGTCATAAGGCATAAGGTTAAGTTTAGGCATAAGGGTTAAGTTTAGGCATAAGGGTTAAGTTTAGGCATAAGGGTTAAGTTTAGGCATAAGGGTTAAGTTTAGGGCCCGGGTAAAGTCAACAGTGACTGGTAAGGTCAGGTTTCTTTTAAGGGACGTTTTCTCCGGATTGAGGTATATAAAGCGATTCAGCGCATCTAAGTTGTAAAGTAAATCAGGTAAGAATCTTCCATCCCAAGAACAAGTCTGGACCAGCCATGTCAGAGCATTGCCTCCAGGTTGTTCCTAGGAAGAGAGGACCAGGGCCAGCCCCGGCTGAGCGTTGCCTCCCTGGTCCCTCAGAAGATTGTAAGAGTTCCACTAGGGGTAACCATCAGGACCAGCCATGTCAAAGCATTGCCTTCCGATGGATCCCCGAGGTGGAGTCTGGATCCTAAGACTAGCCTTAAGCGCGGGATGTCCTCGGCCTGGACCCCTATCGGGTCAGGGGATCAGAATTTGGAACGATGAAGAGGTCAGATTAAACGTGTGTAGTGCAAATGTGCTGTTGCATGAGTGGGCTAAACCCCGTAGAAAATTGGGCAGCCTTTAAGGTCCTGATGCCCTGGACCACCACACCCACAGTGCTGTCCTATAGTCGGAACATGGGGGGCTGGCATACTCACCACCCTACTCAGCTGCTGACTGTTCGTTATCACCGTTAGGTATCCCAGTCAGTGCCCCAGTTAGGGTCTGCGTGAGGTTGTCTCTCTTGTCCGTAGGGGTCCTGGAGGTCAGGTCGTCAGCTCCGTAGAGCGTTGGGGCCTCCAGGGCTATCTGAGATGGCATCCCGTCCCATACGACTAACCATGGCCCGCCATGTTGGAGCATGGCGTGCCAGGCTGCCGCCGGGCAAAGGAGTCCGGGGCCAGCAATGACTAAGCACTGCCTTCCCGGCTCCTCAGGATAGCCCTCCCAGCGCCCTCTCCGGAGGTTCATCCAGACCAGCCATGTCAGAGCATTGCCTTCCGGACCAACCCCAGAGTTGGAGGTGTCAGGATCCGCCATAGTCAAGCCCCAGCCACTCCAGTCCCCCATGATACCGGGCCAAAGGTCCATCCCAAGGGCACCAAGGGCCAGCCCGCCAAGGCGGTACCGTCCCCCGACACACCAAGGGTAGGAGGAACAAGGGCCAGCCGCGCTCGGAGCGCTGCCTCCCATGCCCCACCAAGACCCCGGTCCAGGCATCACCCCTCCGGCCCCCACGGACCAGCTACGACAAAGCATAGCCTTCCGAGGCACCGTCAGGGTTGGAGAAACCAGAGGCGGCAGTGGCCATCCACAGCCGATCCCAGCATCCCAAGACGCCTGAGTCTGTTGACATCTCCTGTGCCCATACACCGCACGACTCCAGGAGATGTTGTGTTAGATCTTCCCGTGCCCCATACACCGCACGACCCGGGAAGTCTGTGTGTGCAGAAAGATGCTCACCATGGAAGGCGAGGTTGGTGTCTGATGTCCTGAAGGAGGCGTTGGTGCCCGAGTGGTCAGTAGACCTCGACGATTCCTCCTGGGAGTGTGGTCGACGATCTGGAAGTCTTCGCAGTTTGTCGGTGGCTTTGGTCCTTAGAAGGAGTGGTTCTTCTCCGGATGTTGTCGGTTGATCAGGTCTCAAGAAGTGGTGGTTGTCTCCATCAAAAGAGTGTTGGTTTTGGTATTGCAGTGGCAATTGGTTGTGAAAGTCATTCTGGACGCGTTGTGGAGGATCGCGGTTGCATTTTTAGGTTTTTCCTTTTTTCTGTGATTTCCTTGTGGTTTAAGGTTTGTTTGTTCCGGGGAGGAGATAGCCGTCGATATATCGATCGTTCGATATATGGTATGTCCGGGTTTCATCAATATTTGTCATTTTTTGCTCAATTTTTGCTACTTCCTGGTTAGTTAATTAGTATTCGTAGAAAGTTCGAACCGTGACGAGGCACGTACGATAGAGAATTAGTAGTCTATAATGTCTTTTTTATAACGTTTGCCCGGTCTTTAGGCTGGGTGTCAGTGTGAAAGTAAAAGATGTTCTTTTTGGTCAAGTATGGATGTCAAGGTGTAACCTATTGTGTTTCACCTTGTGGTCGTCCACTAGGGTGGGTCCGAGTTGGGTTTAAGGAGGGTTAAGGTTAGAAAGTGAGGAGTTAAAAAGGAGGAGGTAAAAAGAGGGAGAGCTAGGCAGCGGAGTCCCATGCAGGACAAACACTGCCCCGCCGGATCGGGCTGGCGCTCTCCCTCTCACCCTCCCCCACACGTACCCCAACCAGAGGAGGGGGCAGTGAGGGGGGAGAGGAGGGTTGTAAGTTGGAATTAAAGTCAAAGTGTGTTTAGTCAGGGAAGGGGGTAGGGGGTCGAGAAAGAGGCAGAACCAGGCAATGAAGTCCAGTTTTGGACTATTCAATGCCCCGCCGGACCGGGCTGTTGCCCTGCCTCTCCCCTCCCCCCACACAATCCAACCCCTCCGGGAAGGAAGTGAGGGAGGAGAGAAGAGGAGGTGGAGTTAAGATCTAGCTAAGTGTGTTTGGTTGTTCGGTTACGGTTCTATAACAAAAGATGATGGAAGAATCAGTATGGGTTGAAATCGTGACCGTCCGGTCTTGATTATTTTCCCATTATTTCGTCATTTCCTCCTTACATCTCTGTTTATAAGAACAATAACATTAACAACCAATTTATAACAATCAATAATTAAAAAAAATCAATATTTTAATAACCAATATTAACCAATCATATTAATCAACCAATATTTAACAACCAATTGTTTAACCAATATTAAAATAGGAACTATTTACATAAGTGATTTAAACTAATTTTCCAATTTGTACAAGTCTACGAGCCCTGCTCGTTAAGTCCCTGTGGGAATTTGGAGTTGAGATTTCTGATCCATTTCCATTCCTCTTTTCTTCTTTCTCTAGTGGTCCACGTCGGGTTGTGTGCGAGTCCTTTGAGGAATAGATACCAACTCCATGTCTTCGGAAGTGTTGTACCAGGTGGGTTTTCTTTTTCTGCTATTGCGGATATTATAGTGTGGTGTGATCTTCGGGTACAAAGTGCATTTCTTGTTTCCCCCACATACTGTATGTCGCATCCTTACAAGAAATGAGATAGACACAGTTTTTTGTGTTGAGTGGGATGTGTGGAATTTATACGTGGTTTTGGTTGTTCGGTTCCTGACTGTATTTATTGCACCATGTGGTTTGGGGTGTACCATAGGTGGGCGGAGTTTTGCCCGGACCAGATGTCCTTTAGGGTAGGGTTCTTCTGTAGGCGGAGATAATTTTGAGAGGAAGAGCCCAAATTGGTGTTCTCCAGGGAATTTTTGGAAGTTGCGTTTTATTTGAAAGGTTTATTTGGTTGTTTGGGTGGAGTTGTTGGTAGTATGGGTAATCAAGGGAGATGAGTTGTGGGCCGTTTTGAATCTCTGATTGTCTTGGGACTGTGTTTGTCTTTCGGGAACCAAAGTTGTTTTTGACTGTCTTTAATAAAGACTTGGAGTAGCCTCTCTGTCTTAGTGATCTGAAAAGGAGTTGGATAGCCTCCTCCCTGTCTTTTTCTTGGAGCAGATCCTGTGGAAGCGTAGGATTTGCGATTTAAGAATGCCTCGGAATACATGTTTGGGGTGGAAACTCTTCATATGAAGGAGAGCGTGGGTGTCGGTCGGTTGAAGTAGACCTTGGTGTCTAGGATACCATTCTCGGGGAATTTTGGTCCTTTGAAGACTATTGTGTCCAAAAAGTTGACCTGGGATTGGTGTAGGGTTGGTTCCAGACAGATCAGGGGGTGATGGTTGTTCAGGGTGTCTACAAATTTTTGGAAGTCTTCTTCTGAATGGGTCCAGATTCCAAAA
>CM036254.1:2218882-2301382 GCA_020698575.1 Bostrychus sinensis
TTAGTCCTGGTGTAGTCCTGGGTTAGTCCTGGTGTAGTCCTGGTGTAGTCCTGGGTTAGTCCTGGTGTAGTCCTGGTGTAGTCCTGGGTTAGTCCTGGGTTAGTCCTGGTGTAGTCCTGGTGTAGTCCTGGGTTAGTCCTGGTGTAGTCCTGGGTTAGTCCTGGTGTAGTCCTGGTGTAGTCCTGGGTTAGTCCTGGTGTAGTCCTGGGTTAGTCCTGGTGTAGTCCTGGGTTAGTCCTGGTGTAGTCCTGGGTTAGTCCTGGTGTAGTCCTGGGTTAGTCCTGGTGTAGTCCTGGTGTAGTCCTGGGTTAGTCCTGGTGTAGTCCTGGTGTAGTCCTGGGTTAGTCCTGGTGTAGTCCTGGTGTAGTCCTGGTGTAGTCCTGGGTTAGTCCTGGGTTAGTCCTGGTGTAGTCCTGGTGTAGTCCTGGGTTAGTCCTGGTGTAGTCCTGGTGTAGTCCTGGTTTAGTCCTGGGTTAGTCCTGGTGTAGTCCTGGGTTAGTCCTGGTGTAGTCCTGGGTTAGTCCTGGGTTAGTCCTGGTGTAGTCCTGGTGTAGTCCTGGTGTAGTCCTGGTGTAGTCCTGGGTTAGTCCTGGTGTAGTCCTGGTGTAGTCCTGGTGTAGTCCTGGTGTAGTCCTGGGTTAGTCCTGGTGTAGTCCTGGTGTAGTCCTGGGTTAGTCCTGGTGTAGTCCTGGTGTAGTCCTGGGTTAGTCCTGGTGTAGTCCTGGGTTAGTCCTGGTGTAGTCCTGGTGTAGTCCTGGGTTAGTCCTGGTGTAGTCCTGGTGTAGTCCTGGGTTAGTCCTGGTGTAGTCCTGGGTTAGTCCTGGTGCAGTCCTGGGTTAGTCCTGGTGTAGTCCTGGGTTAGTCCTGGTGTAGTCCTGGGTTAGTCCTGGTGTAGTCCTGGTGTAGTCCTGGGTTAGTCCTGGTGTAGTCCTGGTGTAGTCCTGGGTTAGTCCTGGTGTAGTCCTGGTGTAGTCCTGGGTTAGTCCTGGTGTAGTCCTGGTGTAGTCCTGGGTTAGTCCTGGGTTAGTCCTGGGTTAGTCCTGGTGTAGTCCTGGTGTAGTCCTGGTGTAGTCCTGGGTTAGTCCTGGGTTAGTCCTGGTGTAGTCCTGGTATAGTCCTGGGTTAGTCCTGGTGTAGTCCTGGGTTAGTCCTGGTGTAGTCCTGGTGTAGTCCTGGGTTAGTCCTGGTGTAGTCCTGGTGTAGTCCTGGGTTAGTCCTGGGTTAGTCCTGGTGTAGTCCTGGGTTAGTCCTGGTGTAGTCCTGGGTAGTCCTGGGTTAGTTCTGGTGTAGTCCTGGTGTAGTCCTGGTGTAGTCCTGGGTTAGTCCTGGGTTAGTCCTGGTGTAGTCCTGGTATAGTCCTGGGTTAGTCCTGGTGTAGTCCTGGGTTAGTCCTGGTGTAGTCCTGGTGTAGTCCTGGTGTAGTCCTGGTGTAGTCCTGGGTTAGTCCTGGGTTAGTCCTGGGTTAGTCCTGGTGTAGTCCTGGTGTAGTCCTGGTGTAGTCCTGGTGTAGTCCTGGGTTAGTCCTGGTGTAGTCCTGGTGTAGTCCTGGTGTAGTCCTGGTGTAGTCCTGGGTTAGTCCTGGTGTAGTCCTGGGTTAGTCCTGGTGTAGTCCTGGGTTAGTCCTGGTGTAGTCCTGGTGTAGTCCTGGTGTAGTCCTGGGTTAGTCCTGGGTTAGTCCTGGTGTAGTCCTGGTGTAGTCCTGGTTTCAGTCCAGCTCTGGTCTTAGAGAGGATTTATCTCCATGCCCACACAGGAAACGCTCTCATTCAGAAACTCGTTTGTTTTTAGAGTCCAGGGCTGAAGCTGAGGCAGTTTCTGCTCTGATGAACTCTCACAGAGCTGGAGCTGGAGCTGGAGCTCTGTGCAGAGACAAATACTCTGCTCATGAGTAAAAGTACTGTTACTGCAAAATAACATGAGAAATTCATTTAGTTTACTGATCTCAAAGTTGGCTACTTACTACTACAGCTACTACATTGTACTACATTACGTATTTCCACTGTTAGTATAGTAGTACTCACTGTTAACTGGAGTAGTAGTAAAAATAACTGCAGACGTAATACTCAAAGTCTTTATTTGCAAGCACACAGCTCTCTGTTATGTTTTTTTTAGTTGCCTCCAAACAATAAACACCAAGCATCATGCATTTTATATATTTTATTTATTTTTAAGGTATTTATTGATCTATATATTTTGTTTACGTAATTGAACATGCTAATATAAGTTAATTTAAAGCTACCAAGGAACCATGACAGAGAACTGTTTGTCCATTCATGGCCCGCCACCTGGTGGTGGTTAAAAAATTATTTAATACGACTGCAGTCAAACTTGCCATTTTTACTTTGGAGGAAAAAAGCATCAGGCAAAGTTTAAGGAAGTGAAGTGCTCTTTTTCTTTCATTATGTCCACAAGACCCAACACTGCTGCTCTCTGCTGCCCTCTGCTGGTCGCTCCACCTGTTTCTTTATGGCACCAGTAGAGTTCTTATTAAAAACGTTCTCTTTTAGTCCCATAATGTTTTTAGAGGCTGTAAAAGCTGCTGCTGTTCTAGAGAAGACCAAGACTGAGTTAAAATATGAATAAAAGCAGAACATCCTCTTTAATACTTTTTTTTTTTACTTTTACTTAAGTAGTATTCTTGTTGAGTACTTGATTCTACTTGAGAATAATATTTTAAACTATCTGTACTTTTATGTTAGCACAGATTTGGAGCCCCTCGTCCACTCTGGAGAACACAAAACACTTTAAAATAACTAAATATTAAAGAAGTAGCATTAGCTAAGGGTTAGTAGCAACTTATTTACAAAGTATTACATCAGCTGTGTTCTGCAGTAAATCAGCTGATACTACGTTTATTCATTACATTGCTGTTCATTACATATTAACTAATGCTTTATTGCTGCTAATAGTGGTCTTACCTAAGTCTGAAATCCAGGTCAAATCCAGGTCTAAACCTTAGATCCAGGTCTCCATGTTTGATCTGATACATCCATATAAAACTCCATCATTTAATCTGTGTAAGCTGTCCGAAGACCAGGTCCAGGTCCAGGACTGTGTGAGTCTGAGTCTGAGTCTGAGTCTGAGCAGTTGGTCCTGACACAGAGGAGGGGTCTGGACCGAGAGGAGGGGTCTGGACCAAGAGGAGGGGTCTGGACCGAGAGGAGGGGTCTGGACCGAGAGGAGGGGTCTGGACCTGGCCTGGAGCCTACAGCGCGTCATGTGACCAACAACACTCCACTGTAATGAGCTTCAGTGGAGCTCTGTTATTTCATACAACAGAACTAAACCAGGTCTAAACCAGGACTAAACCAGGACTAAACCAGGGCTAAACCAGGTCTAAACCAGGTCTAAACCAGAACTAAACCAGAACTAAACCAGGTCTAAACCAGGTCTAAACCAGGACTAAACCAGAACTAAACCAGGGCTAAACCAGGTCTAAACCAGGTCTAAACCAGAACTAAACCAGGGCTAAACCAGGTCTAAACCAGGTCTAAACCAGGACTAAACCAGGACTAAACCAGAACTAAACCAGAACTAAACCAGGACTAAACCAGGGCTAAACCAGGTCTAAACCAGGACTAAACCAGGTCTAAACCAGGTCTAAACCAGGTCTAAACCAGGTCTAAACCAGGACTAAACCAGGACTAAACCAGGTCTAAACCAGAACTAAACCAGGGCTAAACCAGGTCTAAACCAGGACTAAACCAGAACTAAACCAGGGCTAAACCAGGTCTAAACCAGGTCTAAACCAGGACTAAACCAGAACTAAACCAGGACTAAACCAGGTCTAAACCAGAACTAAACCAGGGCTAAACCAGGTCTAAACCAGGACTAAACCAGAACTAAACCAGGGCTAAACCAGGTCTAAACCAGGTCTAAACCAGGACTAAACCAGGTCTAAACCAGGTCTAAACCAGGTCTAAACCAGAACTAAACCAGGGCTAAACCAGGTCTAAACCAGGACTAAACCAGAACTAAACCAGGGCTAAACCAGGTCTAAACCAGGACTAAACCAGGACTAAACCAGGTCTAAACCAGAACTAAACCAGGACTAAACCAGGTCTAAACCAGGACTAAACAAAGACTAAAACAGGATTAAACCAGGTCTAAACATTTGTTACGATTTCTTGCAGAAATGTATTTAAATGTAATTCTAGTTCCTGTTGTCTTTCCTTCAAAATAAAAGCTGTTTCCTGTCATTATTTCAAAACAAAGCTGATCTAACCCTGTTTACCTCAGAGTGTTTACTGGATACATGACTAACGCATGAATAATGAACACATGATGAATAAAACGTCCTTGTGGTGAAGGTCAGGCCTCAGTGCAGAGAGCGCCACAGTTCTGACATTTACAGTTCTCCAAAAACACTATGTCACTGGTACTGCAGTACTGCAGTACTCACTACATGTACCTCTGTGGGTAAACAGTACTTCTGAGAGTACTTTTAGTAGTAGTAGGAATTTTGGTAGCAGTAACAGATCAAGTAATAACCAAGACTACACCAGGACTAAACCAGGACTAAACAAAGACTAAACCAAGACTAAACCAGGACTAAACAAAGACTAAACCAAGACTAAACCAGGACTAAACCAGGATTAAAACAGAACTAAACCAGGACTAAACAAAGACTAAACCAAGACTAAACCAGGACTAAACCAGGATTAAAACAGAACTAAACCAGGACTAAACAAAGACTAAACCAAGACTAAACCAGGACTAAACCAGGATTAAAACAGAACTAAACCAGGACTAAACAAAGACTAAACCAAGACTAAACCAGGACTAAACCAGGATTAAAACAGAACTAAACCAGGACTAAACAAAGACTAAACCAAGACTAAACCAGGACTAAACCAGGATTAAACCAGGACTAAACCAGGATTAAAACAGAACTAAACCAGGACTAAACCGGGACTAAACCAGGACTAAACAAAGACTAAACCAGGACTAAACCAAGACTAAACCAGGACTAAACCAGGATTAAAACAGGACTAACCCAAGACTAAAGCAGGATTAAAACAGAACTAAACCAGGACTAAACCAGTATTAAACAAAGACTAAACCAGGACTAAACCAGGATTAAAACAGAACTAAACCAGGACTAAACCAGGATTAAAACAGAACTAAAACAGAACTAAACCAGGACTAAACCAAGACTAAACCAGGATTAAAACAGAACTAAAACAGAACTAAACCAGGACTAAACCAGGATTAAAACAAAACTAAACCAGGACTAAACCAGGATTAAAACAGAACTAAAACAGAACTAAACCAGGATTAAAACAGAACTAAACCAGGACTAAACCAGGATTAAAACAGAACTAAACCAGGACTAAACCAGGATTAAAACAGAACTAAAACAGAACTAAACCAGGACTAAACCAAGACTAAACCAGGATTAAAACAGAACTAAAACAGAACTAAACCAGGACTAAACCAAGACTAAACCAGGATTAAAACAGAACTAAACCAGGACTAAACCAAGACTAAACCAGGATTAAAACAGAACTAAAACAGAACTAAACCAGGACTAAACCAGGATTAAAACAAAACTAAACCAGGACTAAACCAGGATTAAAACAGAACTAAACCAGGACTAAACCAGGATTAAAACAGAACTAAAACAGAACTAAACCAGGACTAAACCAAGACTAAACCAGGATTAAAACAGAACTAAAACAGAACTAAACCAGGACTAAACCAAGACTAAACCAGGATTAAAACAGAACTAAACCAGGACTAAACCAAGACTAAACCAGGATTAAAACAGAACTAAAACAGAACTAAACCAGGACTAAACCAGGATTAAAACAAAACTAAACCAGGACTAAACCAGGATTAAAACAGAACTAAAACAGAACTAAACCAAGACTAAACCAGGAACTAAACAGGACTAAACCAAGACTAAACCAGGACTAAACCAGGAACTAAACCAGAACTAAACCAGGACTAAACCAAGACTAAAGCAGGATTAAAACAGGATTAAAACAGAACTAAACCAGGACTAAACCTGGGATTAAAACAAGATTAAACCAGGACTAAACCAGGACCAACCTCTGCTACTACTATAACTGACTACTTTACCCCAAAGAACAATGTTTGTTTCTTCTTTTTTTTTTTTCTTCACAATTTCTTGCAGAAATGTAGTTTGAGCTTTAATTCAAAAGAGGCTTGTTCTTCCTTCAAAATAAGATCATGGAGCTTTGATTTGGAGAACAAGGCCTGGACTATTCTGGGACTGATCCAGGACTAAACCAGAACTAAACCATGTCAGTACACAGGATTAATCCAAAACTAAACTATCAGCAAAACTCGGTCTAAACCAGGACTACACAGCACATTTAAGTAATTTGGGGCTTCCTCTGGATTTAGAGAACAAGGCAAGAACTAACTGGGTCTAAACCAGGACTAAACCAGGGCAGGACTGATCCAGGACTAAACTAGATAAAACAGAGACTGAGCTAGGTCTAAACTGGGCCAAAACCAGGTCTAAAGCAGGACTCATATTTTCCGTTGACAGATACAGTGGTAGTATTTTCCAGGTGTGAGCAGCAGCTGTGTAAACTCCCACTGCGTTATCTGAACAAACTCATACACACAGGTCCAACTTTACAGGACCCTGGACCCGGTCTGACTGGTCCACAGACCTCCAGAGTCCTCTGCGGTCTTCGACAGGACTCGGACCGTCATTACAGGGGTTTAAATAAAGTTTTTTCACTAAATAAAGACAGAAAATAAAGCGTGGCAGATGCTGTGGTGTTGTATAAATGAATCTGAGGCTCGTGTTACTCAGACTCTGATGAATAACGAGAGGACCACAGTGCACCTGCAGAGAACTGGACCAGGACTGGACCAGGACTGGACCAGGACTAAAGCAGGACTAAAGCAGGAATAGACCAGGACCTAAAGCAGGGCTAAACCAGGACTTAACCAGGACTAGACTTCTAAACCAGGGCTAAACAAAACCAGAGTGAAACTTTGTCTAGATCTGGACTAAACCTGAACTAGACCGGGACTAGACTAAGAAGAAACCAGGACTAGACCCAGAACTTAAACAGGAGGTAAACCAGGACTGAACTGGGACTAGAGTAGGATTAAATAAGGATTAAACCAGGTCTAAACCAGGATTAAACCAGGTCTAAACCAGGACTAAACCAGGTCTAAACCAGGACTAAACCAGGTCTAAACCAGGAATAAACCAAGTCTAAACCAGGACTAAACCAGGACTAAACCAGGTCTAAACCAGGACTAAACCAGGTCTAAACCAGGTCTAAACCAGGACTAAACCAGGTCTAAACCAGGTCTAAACCAGGAATAAACCAAGTCGTAATGAGGATGAAACAGCAGTCGTGCAAAGTAATGTGTAATAGCAGTAGTAGTAGTAGTAGTAGTAGTGGGAGTAGTAGTAGTAGTAGTAGTAGTAGTAGTAGTAGTAGTAGTAGTAGTAGTAGTAGTAGTAGTAGTAGTAGTAGCAGTAGTAGCAGTAGTAGTAGTAGTAGTGGGAGTAGTAGTGGGAGTAGTAGTAGTAGTAGTAGTAGTGGGAGTAGTAGTAGTAGTAGTAGTAGTAGTAGTAGTAGTAGTAGTAGTAGTAGTAGCAGTAGTAGCAGTAGTAGTGAGAGTAGTAGTGGGAGTAGTAATAGTAGTAGTAGTAGTAGTAGTAGTGGGAGTAGTAATAGTAGTAGTAGTAGTAGTAGTAGTGGGAGTAGTAGTGGGAGTAGTAATAGTAGTAGTAGTAGTAGTAGTAGTAGTAGTAGTAGTAGTAGTAGTAGTAGTAGTAGTAGCAGTAGTAGCAGTAGTAGTAGTAGTAGTGGGAGTAGTAGTAGTAGTAGTAGTAGTAGTAGTAGTAGTAGTAGTAGCAGTAGTAGTAGTAGTAGTGAGAGTAGTAGTGGGAGTAGTAATAGTAGTAGTAGTAGTAGTAGTAGTAGTAGTAGTAGTAGTAGTAGTAGTAGCAGTAGTAGTAGTAGTAGTAGCAGTAGTAGTAGTAGTAGTGAGAGTAGTAGTGGGAGTAGTAATAGTAGTAGTAGTAGTAGTAGTAGTAGTAGTAGTAGTAGTAGTAGTAGTAGCAGTAGTAGTAGTAGTAGTGGGAGTAGTAGTGGGAGTAGTAATAGTAGTAGTAGTAGTAGTAGTAGTGGGAGTAGTAGTGGGAGTAGTAATAGTAGTAGTAGTAGTAGTAGTAGTAGTAGTAGTAGTAGTAGTAGCAGTAGTAGTAGTAGTAGTGGGAGTAGTAGTGGGAGTAGTAATAGTAGCAGTAGTAGTAGTAGTAGTGGGAGTAGTAGTGGGAGTAGTAATAGTAGTAGTAGTAGTAGTAGTAGTGGGAGTAGTAGTGGGAGTAGTAATAGTAGTAGTAGTAGTAGTAGTAGTAGTAGTAGTAGTGGGAGTAGTAGTAGTAGTAGTAGTAGCAGTAGTAGTAGTAGTAGTAGTGGGAGTAGTAGTGGGAGTAGTAATAGTAGTAGTAGTAGTAGTAGTAGTGGGAGTAGTAGTGGGAGTAGTAGTAGTAGTAGTAGTAGTAGTAGCAGTAGTAGTAGTAGTAGTGGGAGTAGTAGTGGGAGTAGTAATAGTAGTAGTAGTAGTAGTAGTAGTGGGAGTAGTAGTGGGAGTAGTAGTAGTAGTAGTAGTAGTAGTAGTAGTAGTAGTAGTAGTAGTAGTAGTGGGAGTAGTAGTGGGAGTAGTAGTAGTAGTAGTAGTAGTAGTAGTAGCAGTAGTAGTAGTAGTAGTGAGAGTAGTAGTGGGAGTAGTAATAGTAGTAGTAGTAGTAGTAGTAGTGGGAGTAGTAATAGTAGTAGTAGTAGTAGTAGTAGTGGGAGTAGTAGTGGGAGTAGTAATAGTAGTAGTAGTAGTAGTAGTAGTAGTAGTAGTAGTAGTAGTAGTAGTAGTAGTAGTAGCAGTAGTAGCAGTAGTAGTAGTAGTAGTGGGAGTAGTAGTAGTAGTAGTAGTAGTAGTAGTAGTAGTAGTAGTAGCAGTAGTAGTAGTAGTAGTGAGAGTAGTAGTGGGAGTAGTAATAGTAGTAGTAGTAGTAGTAGTAGTAGTAGTAGTAGTAGTAGTAGTAGTAGTAGCAGTAGTAGTAGTAGTAGTAGCAGTAGTAGTAGTAGTAGTGAGAGTAGTAGTGGGAGTAGTAATAGTAGTAGTAGTAGTAGTAGTAGTAGTAGTAGTAGTAGTAGTAGTAGTAGCAGTAGTAGTAGTAGTAGTGGGAGTAGTAGTGGGAGTAGTAATAGTAGTAGTAGTAGTAGTAGTAGTGGGAGTAGTAGTGGGAGTAGTAATAGTAGTAGTAGTAGTAGTAGTAGTAGTAGTAGTAGTAGTAGTAGCAGTAGTAGTAGTAGTAGTGGGAGTAGTAGTGGGAGTAGTAATAGTAGCAGTAGTAGTAGTAGTAGTGGGAGTAGTAGTGGGAGTAGTAATAGTAGTAGTAGTAGTAGTAGTAGTGGGAGTAGTAGTGGGAGTAGTAATAGTAGTAGTAGTAGTAGTAGTAGTAGTAGTAGTAGTGGGAGTAGTAGTAGTAGTAGTAGTAGCAGTAGTAGTAGTAGTAGTAGTGGGAGTAGTAGTGGGAGTAGTAATAGTAGTAGTAGTAGTAGTAGTGGGAGTAGTAGTGGGAGTAGTAGTAGTAGTAGTAGTAGTAGTAGCAGTAGTAGTAGTAGTAGTGGGAGTAGTAGTGGGAGTAGTAATAGTAGTAGTAGTAGTAGTAGTGGGAGTAGTAGTAGTAGTAGTAGTAGTAGTAGTAGTAGTAGTAGCTTCCTCTCACCTCATGAAGAGTCCAGTGTCCTCTCTCTGCCTCGGTCCTGAGTAAATCCTCGGTCCTCTCGGTCTGGGTCTATGCTCCGGTCTCGGTCCACACCAGGTCTGAGGTCTAAGGTCCGGTCCTCTCTGGTCCGAGTCCCTGATCGGTCTGAGTCTTTGTCCCCTCGGCGTCCACACTTCCTCCCATTCTCCTCCGGACTGAGCCTTCCTGTGTGTGTTTCCCTCGGAGCTAAAAATAAACCCAACAACAGAGAGCCGCAGGAAGGACTCACAAAGACCTGGGCCGGACCAGACCGGGTTTAGACCAGACCGGGTTCAGACCAGACCAGGTTCAGACCAGACCAGGTTTAGACCAGACCAGGTTCAGACCAGACCAGGTTCAGACCAGACCAGGTTCAGACCAGACCAGGTTTAGACCAGACCAGGTTTAGACCAGACCAGGTTCAGACCAGACCAGGTTCAGACCAGGTTTAGACCAGACCAGGTTTAGACCAGACCAGGTTTAGACCAGACCAGGTTTAGACCAGACCAGGTTCAGACCAGACCAGGTTTAGACCAGACCAGGTTTAGACCAGACCAGGTTTAGACCAGACCAGGTTTAGACCAGACCGGGTTCAGACCAGACCAGGTTTAGACCAGACCAGGTTCAGATCCACTCAGAGACTTGCAGTAGCTCAGTGTGGGTGGTCAGTAGCTCAGTAGGCAGAGCAGTCGTCCTTTATACATGAGGTTGGTGGTTTGACTCCCGCTCTCCCCAGTTCATTCTGCCACTGTGTCCTTGGGCACGAGGAGAGAAGGAAAAAGGTCTTGGAAAAGCACGGATGCCTTGTTGTTATGAAAAGATGAGATGTCCCTGTAGGGCTACCGTAGAGCTGACCTCACACCTGTGGTTCTCAAGCTGTGGTTCTGGCCCCACTGGGGGTACTAGTGTTTTGCAGCTCTGGTTTATTTTAGTTTTATTCTTCCTATTTTAGTCCAGCTCTGGTTGTTTGGTTTTGACCTGGTTTTGTCCAGGATCAGGGGTTTAGTCCTGGTTTAGCTTTGGTTTCGTCCTAAATTATTCCTAAATGAATCCTGGTTTAATCCTGATTTAGTCCTGGGTTTTGTTTAATAACACTTTAGTCCATTAAAGTCCAGCTCTGGAAAGGCAGAGGTTCTGCATAAAATCAATATCTATTTTAGTTAAAAAACTTGATGATTATTAATTTTGAGTAGTTTTCACTGGATTGAACTTATGTACTTATTAGGTTACTTTTTTCTAGATTATTTGACTTGTTTCAAGTTATTTCTTTCCTGTTTCAAGCCATTTTTTACTTATTTCAATCAAAATGATCCGTCCAAGTGAAGGGTGAGTGGAATTTTCTTACCCCATGGCAGATAATTATTAATCTGAATTTAAGTAATTTTAACTCATGTAGCTATTGATTTTTCAGCAGGGTACTTGTAGTAGTAACAGTAGATTTGTGCTGCTGTTTTGAAGTACTTTCTACTTCACTACTGCATTTATCATATTAATATTATATGATGTAGTGTTATGTCAGTCCTGTCACAAACTGCTGTATGTACAGTTTAGTGGCTATTAAATAACTGATTTATTATTCATGGAGATGGGCTGAGGGCCGGTCCAATGACACTGAGGGGCCACTTCTGGCCCCGGGGCCGCCTCTTGAATAGCCCTGGTTTATTAAAGACTGAATATTTCAAATACTTCCACTGTTTCCTGGATGTTTTGTCCATAACTCTAAGGCACAATGTGTTTTGTGTGTCTGTAGAACTCTGTAGTACTGTAGTACTATAGTATGGCCTCAGTCCTGTTTAAACTCCCTCTGTAGTACTCTGCAGTACTCTGTAGTACTCTCTAGTACTCTCTAGTACTCTGTAGTACTCTGTAGTACTCTGCAGTACTCTGTAGGACTCTGTAGTACTCTGCAGTACTCTGCAGTACTCTGTAGTACTCTGCAGTACTCTGTAATACTCTGCAGTACTCTGCAGTACTCTGTAGTACTCTGCAGTACTCTGCAGTACTCTGTAGTACTCTGCAGTACTCTGCAGTACTCTGTAGGACTCTGTAGTACTCTGCAGTACTCTGCAGTACTCTGTAGGACTCTGTAGTACTCTCTAGTACTCTGCAGTACTCTGTAGTACTCTGTAGTACTCTGTAGTACTCTGCAGTACTCTGTAGGACTCTGCAGTACTCTGTAGGACTCTGCAGTACTCTGAAGTACTCTGCAGTACTCTGTAGTACTCTGTAGTACTCTGCAGTACTCTGTAGTACTCTGTAGTACTCTGCAGTACTCTGCAGTACTCTGCAGTACTCTGTAGTACTCTGCAGTACTCTGTAGGACTCTGCAGTACTCTGTAGTACTCTGTAGTACTCTGCAGTACTCTGTAGGACTCTGCAGTACTCTGTAGGACTCTGCAGTACTCTGTAGTACTCTGTAGAACTCTGTAGTACTCTGTAGTACTCTGTAGTACTCTGCAGTACTCTGTAGGACTCTGCAGTACTCTGTAGTACTCTGCAGTACTCTGAAGTACTCTGCAGTACTCTGCAGTACTCTGTAGAACTCTGCAGTACTCTGCAGTACTCTGCAGTACTCTGTAGGACTCTGCAGTACTCTGCAGTACTCTGCAGTACTCTGTAGTACTCTGCAGTACTCTGTAGGACTCTGTAGTACTCTCTAGTACTCTGCAGTACTCTGTAGTACTCTGCAGTACTCTGTAGGACTCTGAAGTACTCTGCAGTACTCTGCAGTACTCTGTAGTACTCTGCAGTACTCTGTAGTACTCTCTAGTACTCTGCAGTACTCTGCAGTACTCTGTAGTACTCTGTAGTACTCTGCAGTACTCTCTAGTACTCTCTAGTACTCTGCAGTACTCTGTAGGACTCTGCAGTACTCTGCAGTACTCTGCAGTACTCTGTAGGACTCTGAAGTACTCTGCAGTACTCTGCAGTACTCTGCAGTACTCTGTAGTACTCTGCAGTACTCTGTAGTACTCTGTAGTACTCTGCAGTACTCTGTAGGACTCTGCAGTACTCTGTAGTACTCTGCAGTACTCTGCAGTACTCTGTAGTACTCTCTAGTACTCTGCAGTACTCTGTAGGACTCTGCAGTACTCTGCAGTACTCTGTAGTACTCTGCAGTACTCTGTAGTACTCTCTAGTACTCTGCAGTACTCTGTAGGACTCTGCAGTACTCTGCAGTACTCGGTAGTACTCTCTAGTACTCTGCAGTACTCTGTAGGACTCTGCAGTACTCTGCAGTACTCTGCAGTACTCTGTAGGACTCTGAAGTACTCTGCAGTACTCTGCAGTACTCTGCAGTACTCTGTAGTACTCTGCAGTACTCTGTAGTACTCTCTAGTACTCTGCAGTACTCTGCAGTACTCTGTAGTACTCTGTAGTACTCTGCAGTACTCTGTAGTACTCTGTAGTACTCTGCAGTACTCTGCAGTACTCTGTAGTACTCTCTAGTACTCTGTAGTACTCTCTAGTACTCTGCAGTACTCTGCAGTACTCTGTAGTACTCTGTAGTACTCTGCAGTACTCTGTAGTACTCTCTAGTACTCTGCAGTACTCTGTAGTACTCTCTAGTACTCTGTAGGACTCTGCAGTACTCTGCAGTACTCTCTAGTACTCTGCAGTACTCTGCAGTACTCTGTAGTACTCTGCAGTACTCTGTAGTACTCTGCAGTACTCTGCAGTACCCTGCAGTACCCTGCAGTACTCTGCAGTACTCTGTAGTACTCTGCAGTACTCTGCAGTACTCTGCAGTACTCTGTAGTACTCTTTAGTACTCCTTAGTACTCTGCAGTACTCTGTAGTACTCTGCAGTACTCTCTAGTACTCTCTAGTACTCTGTAGGACTCTGCAGTACTCTGCAGTACTCTGTAGTACTCTTTAGTACTCTGCAGTACTCTGTAGTACTCTGCAGTACTCTGTAGTACTCTGCAGTACTCTGCAGTACCCTGCAGTACCCTGCAGTACTCTGCAGTACTCTGTAGTACTCTGCAGTACTCTGCAGTACTCTGCAGTACTCTGTAGTACTCTCTAGTACTCTGTAGGACTCTGCAGTACTCTGCAGTACTCTGCAGTACTCTGTAGTACTCTGCAGTACTCTGCAGTACTCTGTAGTACTCTGCAGTACTCTGTAGTACTCTTTAGTACTCTTTAGTACTCTGCAGTACTCTGTAGTACTCTGCAGTACTCTGCAGTACTCTGTAGTACTCTGCAGTACTCTGTAGTACTCTTTAGTACTCTTTAGTACTCTGCAGTACTCTGTAGTACTCTCTAGTACTCTGCAGTACTCTGTAGTACTCTGCAGTACTCTGTAGTACTCTTTAGTACTCTTTAGTACTCTGCAGTACTCTGTAGTACTCTGCAGTACTCTGTAGTACTCTGCAGTACTCTGCAGTACCCTGCAGTACTCTGCAGTACTCTGCAGTACTCTGTAGTACTCTGCAGTACTCTGCAGTACTCTGCAGTACTCTGTAGTACTCTCTAGTACTCTGTAGGACTCTGCAGTACTCTGCAGTACTCTGCAGTACTCTGTAGTACTCTGCAGTACTCTGCAGTACTCTGTAGTACTCTGCAGTACTCTGCAGTACTCTGTAGTACTCTGCAGTACTCTGTAGTACTCTTTAGTACTCTTTAGTACTCTGCAGTACTCTGTAGTACTCTGCAGTACTCTGCAGTACTCTGTAGTACTCTGCAGTACTCTGTAGTACTCTTTAGTACTCTTTAGTACTCTGCAGTACTCTGTAGTACTCTGCAGTACTCTGTAGTACTCTGCAGTACTCTGCAGTACCCTGCAGTACCCTGCAGTACTCTGTAGTACTCTGCAGTACTCTGCAGTACTCTGCAGTACTCTGTAGTACTCTCTAGTACTCTGTAGGACTCTGCAGTACTCTGCAGTACTCTGCAGTACTCTGTAGTACTCTGCAGTACTCTGCAGTACTCTGTAGTACTCTGCAGTACTCTGCAGTACTCTGTAGTACTCTGCAGTACTCTGTAGTACTCTTTAGTACTCTTTAGTACTCTGCAGTACTCTGTAGTACTCTGCAGTACTCTGCAGTACTCTGTAGTACTCTGCAGTACTCTGTAGTACTCTTTAGTACTCTTTAGTACTCTGCAGTACTCTGTAGTACTCTCTAGTACTCTGTAGTACTCTGTAGTACTCTGCAGTACTCTGCAGTACTCTGTAGTACTCTGCAGTACTCTGTAGTACTCTTTAGTACTCTTTAGTACTCTGCAGTACTCTGTAGTACTCTGTAGTACTCTGCAGTACTCTGCAGTACTCTGTAGTACTCTTTAGTACTCTGCAGTACTCTGCAGTACTCTGTAGTACTCTGTAGTACTCTGCAGTACTCTGCAGTACTCTGCAGTACTCTGTAGTACTCTGCAGTACTCTGCAGTACTCTGTAGTACTCTCTAGTACTCTGTAGTACTCTCTAGTACTCCAGTATGACCTCAGCCCTCCTCTCTGTTGTTTGTCTGTGTTTTTGTTTCCCTTCGATGACGTTCTTCTTTGTTTTGTCTCATTTCTAAAAATGTTTCTGCTCCGAACACAGCCCACTTCCTGATCTGACCTGCTCCCGAGAGGAGCGGCTCGTTACTGAGAGGAGCGGCTCGTTACAGAGAGGAGCGGCTCGTTACAGAGAGGAGCGGCTCGTTACTGAGAGGAGCGGCTCGTTACAGAGAGGAGCGGCTCGTTACAGAGAGGAGCGGCTCGTTACTGAGAGGAGGTCGTTACAGAGAGGAGCGGCTCGTTACTGAGAGGAGCGGCTCGTTACTGAGAGGAGCGGTTCGTTACTGAGAGGAGGTCGTTACAGAGAGGAGCGGCTCGTTACTGAGAGGAGCGGCTCGTTACTGAGAGGAGCGGTTCGTTACAGAGAGGAGGTCGTTACTGAGAGGAGCGGCTCGTTACTGAGAGGAGGTCGTTACAGAGAGGAGCGGCTCGTTACTGAGAGGAGCGGCTCGTTACAGAGAGGAGCGGCTCGTTACAGAGAGGAGGTCGTTACAGAGAGGAGCGGCTCGTTACTGAGAGGAGCGGCTCGTTACTGAGAGGAGCGGCTCGTTACTGAGAGGAGCGGCTCGTTACTGAGAGGAGGTCGTTACAGAGAGGAGCGGCTCGTTACTGAGAGGAGCGGCTCGTTACTGAGAGGAGCGGCTCGTTACAGAGAGGAGCGGCTCGTTACTGAGAGGAGCGGCTCGTTACTGAGAGGAGCGGCTCGTTACAGAGAGGAGCGGCTCGTTACTGAGAGGAGCGGCTCGTTACAGAGAGGAGCGGCTCGTTACAGAGAGGAGGTCGTTACAGAGAGGAGCGGCTCTTTACTGAGAGGAGGTCGTTACAGAGAGGAGCGGCTCGTTACTGAGAGGAGCGGCTCGTTACTGAGAGGAGCGGCTCGTTACAGAGAGGAGCGGCTCGTTACTGAGAGGAGCGGCTCGTTACTGAGAGGAGCGGCTCGTTACAGAGAGGAGCGGCTCGTTACTGAGAGGAGCGGCTCGTTACTGAGAGGAGGTCGTTACAGAGAGGAGCGGCTCGTTACTGAGAGGAGCGGCTCGTTACAGAGAGGAGCGGCTCGTTACAGAGAGGAGGTCGTTACAGAGAGGAGCGGCTCGTTACTGAGAGGAGCGGCTCGTTACTGAGAGGAGCGGCTCGTTACAGAGAGGAGCGGCTCGTTACTGAGAGGAGCGGCTCGTTACTGAGAGGAGCGGCTCGTTACAGAGAGGAGCGGCTCGTTACTGAGAGGAGCGGCTCGTTACTGAGAGGAGGTCGTTACAGAGAGGAGCGGCTCGTTACTGAGAGGAGCGGCTCGTTACAGAGAGGAGCAGCTCGTTACTGAGAGGAGCGGCTCGTTACAGAGAGGAGCAGCTCGTTACTGAGAGGAGCGGCTCGTTACAGAGAGGAGCGGCTCGTTACTGAGAGGAGCAGCTCGTTACTGAGAGGAGGTCGTTACTGAGAGGAGCAGCTCGTTACTGAGAGGAGCAGCTCGTTACTGAGAGGAGCGGCTCGTTACTGAGAGGAGCAGCTCGTTACAGAGAGGAGCGGCTCGTTACTGAGAGGAGCAGCTCGTTACTGAGAGGAGGTCGTTACTGAGAGGAGCAGCTCGTTACTGAGAGGAGCAGCTCGTTACTGAGAGGAGCGGCTCGTTACTGAGAGGAGCAGCTCGTTACTGAGAGGAGCGGCTCGTTACTGAGAGGAGCAGCTCGTTACTGAGAGGAGCGGCTCGTTACTGAGAGGAGCGGCTCGTTACAGAGAGGAGCGGCTCGTTACTGAGAGGAGCGGCTCGTTACTGAGAGGAGGTCGTTACTGAGAGGAGCAGCTCGTTACTGAGAGGAGCAGCTCGTTACTGAGAGGAGCGGCTCGTTACTGAGAGAAGCGGCTCGTTACTGAGAGGAGCGGCTCGTTACAGAGAGGAGCGGCTCGTTACAGAGAGGAGCAGCTCGTTACTGAGAGGAGCGGCTCGTTACTGAGAGGAGCGGCTCGTTACAGAGAGGAGCGGCTCGTTACTGAGAGGAGCAGCTCGTTACTGAGAGGAGCGGCTCGTTACAGAGAGGAGCGGCTCGTTACTGAGAGGAGCGGCTCGTTACTGAGAGGAGCGGCTCGTTACAGAGAGGAGCGGCTCGTTACTGAGAGGAGCGGCTCGTTACTGAGAGGAGCGGCTCGTTACAGAGAGGAGCGGCTCGTTACTGAGAGGAGCGGCTCGTTACTGAGAGGAGCAGCTCGTTACTGAGAGGAGCGGCTCGTTACAGAGAGGAGCGGCTCGTTACTGAGAGGAGCGGCTCGTTACAGAGAGGAGCGGCTCGTTACTGAGAGGAGCGGCTCGTTACAGAGAGGAGCGGCTCGTTACAGAAAGGAGCAGCTCGTTACTGAGAGGAGCGGTTCATTACTGAGAGGAGCGGCTCGTTACAGAGAGGAGCGGCTCGTTACAGAGAGGAGCGGCTCGTTACTGAGAGGAGCGGCTCGTTACAGAGAGGAGCGGCTCGTTACAGAGAGGAGCGGCTCGTTACTGAGAGGAGCAGCTCGTTACAGAGAGGAGGTCGTTACTGAGAGGAGCGGCTCGTTACAGAGAGGAGGTCGTTACTGAGAGGAGCGGCTCGTTACTGAGAGGAGCAGCTCGTTACAGAGAGGAGGTCGTTATTGAGAGGAGCAGCTCGTTACTGAGAGGAGCAGCTCGTTACTGAGAGGAGCGGCTCGTTACTGAAAGGAGCGGCTCGTTACTGAGAGGAGGTCGTTACTGAGAGGAGCAGCTCGTTACTGAGAGGAGCAGCTCGTTACTGAAAGGAGCGGCACGTTACTGAGAGGAGCGGCTCGTTACTGAGAGGAGGTCGTTACTGAGAGGAGCAGCTCGTTATTGAGAGGAGCAGCTCGTTACTGAGAGGAGGTCGTTACTGAGAGGAGCGGCTCGTTACTGAGAGGAGCAGCTCGTTACAGAGAGGAGGTCGTTATTGAGAGGAGCAGCTCGTTACTGAGAGGAGCAGCTCGTTACTGAGAGGAGCGGCTCGTTACTGAAAGGAGCGGCTCGTTACTGAGAGGAGGTCGTTACTGAGAGGAGCAGCTCGTTACTGAGAGGAGCAGCTCGTTACTGAAAGGAGCGGCACGTTACTGAGAGGAGCGGCTCGTTACTGAGAGGAGGTCGTTACTGAGAGGAGCAGCTCGTTATTGAGAGGAGCAGCTCGTTACTGAGAGGAGGTCGTTACTGAGAGGAGCAGCTCGTTACTGAGAGGAGCAGCTCGTTACTGAAAGGAGCGGCTCGTTACTGAGAGGAGGTCGTTATTGAGAGGAGCAGCTCGTTACTGAGAGGAGCAGCTCGTTACTGAAAGGAGCGGCACGTTACTGAGAGGAGCGGCTCGTTACTGAGAGGAGGTCGTTATTGAGAGGAGCAGCTCGTTACTGAGAGGAGCAGCTCGTTACTGAGAGGAGCGGCTCGTTACTGAAAGGAGCGGCTTGTTACTGAGAGGAGGTCGTTACTGAGAGGAGCAGCTCGTTACTGAGAGGAGCAGCTCGTTACTGAAAGGAGCGGCACGTTACTGAGAGGAGCGGCTCGTTACTGAGAGGAGCGACTCGTTACTGAGAGGAGGTCGTTACTGAGAGGAGCAGCTCGTTACTGAGAGGAGCAGCTCGTTACTGAGAGGAGCAGCTCGTTACTGAAAGGAGCGGCTCGTTACTGAGAGGAGCGGCTCGTTACTGAGAGGAGGTCGTTATTGAGAGGAGCAGCTCGTTACTGAGAGGAGCAGCTCGTTACTGAAAGGAGCGGCACGTTACTGAGAGGAGCAGCTCGTTACTGAGAGGAGGTCGTTACTGAGAGGAGCAGCTCGTTACTGAAAGGAGCGGCACGTTACTGAGAGGAGCAGCTCGTTACTGAGAGGAGGTCGTTACTGAGAGGAGCAGCTCGTTATTGAGAGGAGCAGCTCGTTACTGAAAGGAGCGGCACGTTTCTGAGAGGAGCGGCTCGTTACTGAGAGGAGGTCGTTACTGAGAGGAGCAGCTCGTTATTGAGAGGAGCAGCTCGTTACTGAAAGGAGCGGCACGTTACTGAGAGGAGCGGCTCGTTACTGAGAGGAGGTCGTTACTGAGAGGAGCAGCTCGTTATTGAGAGGAGCAGCTCATTACTGAGAGGAGCGGCTCGTTACTGAGAGGAGGTCGTTACTGAGAGGAGCGGTTCGTTACTGAGAGGAGGTCGTTACAGAGAGGAGCGGCTCGTTACTGAGAGGAGCGGCTCGTTACTGAGAGGAGGTCGTTACAGAGAGGAGGTTGTTACAGAGAGGAGCGGCTCGTTACTGAGAGGAGCGGCTCGTTACAGAGAGGAGCGGCTCGTTACTGAGAGGAGGTCGTTACAGAGAGGAGCGGCTCGTTACTGAGAGGAGGTCGTTACTGAGAAGAGGTCGTTACTGAGAGGAGCGGCTCGTTACAGAGAGGAGCGGCTCGTTACTGAGAGGAGGTCGTTACAGAGAGGAGCGGCTCGTTACTGAGAGGAGGTCGTTACAGAGAGGAGCGGCTCGTTACTGAGAGGAACGGCTCGTTACTGAGAGGAGGTCGTTACAGAGAGGAGCGGCTCGTTACTGAGAGGAGGTCGTTACTGAGAGGAGGTCGTTACAGAGAGGAGCGGCTCGTTACAGAGAGGAGCGGCTCGTTACTGAGAGGAGGTCGTTACAGAGAGAAGCGGCTCGTTACAGAGAGGAGCAGCTCGTTACAGAGAGGAGCGGCTCGTTACTGAGAGGAGCGGCTCGTTACTGAGAGGAGCGGCTCGTTACTGAGAGGAGCAGCTCGTTACTGAGAGGAGCGGCTCGTTACTGAGAGGAGGTCGTTACTGAGAGGAGCAGCTCGTTACAGAGAGGAGCAGCTCGTTACTGAGAGGAGCGGCTCGTTACTGAGAGGAGGTCGTTACTGAGAGGAGCAGCTCGTTACAGAGAGGAGCGGCTCGTTACTGAGAGGAGGTCGTTACTGAGAGGAGCAGCTCGTTACAGAGAGGAGCGGCTCGTTACTGAAAGGAGCGGCTCGTTACTGAGAGGAGGTCGTTACTGAGAGGAGCAGCTCGTTACTGAGAGGAGCGGCTCGTTACTGAAAGGAGCGGCACGTTACTGAGAGGAGCGGCTCGTTACTGAGAGGAGGTCGTTACTGAGAGGAGCAGCTCGTTATTGAGAGGAGCGGCTCGTTACAGAGAGGAGCGGCTCGTTACTGAAAGGAGCGGCACGTTACTGAGAGGAGCGGCTCGTTACTGAGAGGAGGTCGTTACTGAGAGGAGCAGCTCGTTACTGAGAGGAGCGGCTCGTTACTGAGAGGAGCGACTCGTTACTGAGAGGAGCGGCTCGTTACTGAGAGGAGCAGCTCGTTATTGAGAGGAGCAGCTCGTTACTGAGAGGAGCGGCTCGTTACCGAGAGGAGGTCGTTACTGAGAGGAGCGGCTCGTTACTGAGAGGAGGTCGTTACAGAGAGGAGCGGCTCGTTACTGAGAGGAGGTCGTTACTGAGAGGAGCAGCTCGTTATTGAGAGGAGCAGCTCGTTACTGAGAGGAGGTCGTTACTGAGAGGAGCGGCTCGTTACTGAGAGGAGCGGCTCGTTACTGAGAGGAGCGGCTCGTTACTGAGAGGAGCAGCTCGTTACTGAGAGGAGCAGCTCGTTACAGAGAGGAGCGGCTCGTTACTGAGAGGAGCGGCTCGTTACTGAGAGGAGCGGCTCGTTACTGAGAGGAGCAGCTCGTTACAGAGAGGAGGTCGTTACTGAGAGGAGCGGCTCGTTACTGAGAGGAGCGGCTCGTTACTGAGAGGAGCGGCTCGTTACTGAGAGGAGCAGCTCGTTACTGAGAGGAGCAGCTCGTTACAGAGAGGAGGTCGTTACAGAGAGGAGCGGCTCGTTACTGAGAGGAGCGGCTCGTTACTGAGAGGAGCGGCACGTTACTGAGAGGAGCGGCTCGTTACTGAGAGGAGCGGCTCGTTACTGAGAGGAGCGGCTCGTTACTGAGAGGAGCGACTCGTTACTGAGAGGAGGTCGTTATTGAGAGGAGGTGGTTACAGAGAGGAGGTGGTTACTGAGAGGAGGTGGTTACAGAGAGGAGCTGGTTACTGAGAGGAGCTGGTTACTGAGAGGAGCTGGTTACTGAGAGGAGCTGGTTACAGAGAGGAGGTGGTTACTGAGAGGAGCTGGTTACTGAGAGGAGCTGGTTACAGAGAGGAGGTGGTTACTGAGAGGAGGTGGTTACTGAGAGGAGCTGGTTACTGAGAGGAGCTGGTTACTGAGAGGAGGTGGTTACAGAGAGGAGGTGGTTACTGAGAGGAGGTGGTTACAGAGAGGAGGTGGTTACTGAGAGGAGGTGGTTACAGAGAGGAGGTGGTTACTGAGAGGAGGTGGTTACAGAGAGGAGGTGGTTACTGAGAGGAGGTCGTTACAGAGAGGAGCGGCTCGTTACTGAGAGGAGCGGCTCGTTACTGAGAGGAGCGGCACGTTACTGAGAGGAGCGGCTCGTTACTGAGAGGAGCGGCTCGTTACTGAGAGGAGCGGCTCGTTACTGAGAGGAGCGACTCGTTACTGAGAGGAGGTCGTTATTGAGAGGAGGTGGTTACAGAGAGGAGGTGGTTACTGAGAGGAGGTGGTTACAGAGAGGAGCTGGTTACTGAAAGGAGCTGGTTACTGAGAGGAGCTGGTTACTGAGAGGAGCTGGTTACAGAGAGGAGGTGGTTACTGAGAGGAGCTGGTTACTGAGAGGAGCTGGTTACAGAGAGGAGGTGGTTACTGAGAGGAGGTGGTTACTGAGAGGAGCTGGTTACTGAGAGGAGCTGGTTACTGAGAGGAGGTGGTTACAGAGAGGAGGTGGTTACTGAGAGGAGGTGGTTACAGAGAGGAGGTGGTTACTGAGAGGAGGTGGTTACAGAGAGGAGGTGGTTACTGAGAGGAGGTGGTTACAGAGAGGAGGTGGTTACTGAGAGGAGGTGGTTACTGAGAGGAGCTGGTTACTGAGAGGAGGTGGTTACTGAGAGGAGGTGGTTACTGAGAGGAGCTGGTTACTGAGAGGAGCTGGTTACTGAGAGGAGGTGGTTACTGAGAGGAGGTGGTTACTGAGAGGAGCTGGTTACTGAGAGGAGCTGGTTACTGAGAGGAGGTGGTTACAGAGAGGAGGTGGTTACTGAGAGGAGGTGGTTACAGAGAGGAGGTGGTTACTGAGAGGAGGTGGTTACAGAGAGGAGGTGGTTACTGAGAGGAGGTGGTTACAGAGAGGAGGTGGTTACTGAGAGGAGGTGGTTACTGAGAGGAGCTGGTTACTGAGAGGAGGTGGTTACAGAGAGGAGGTGGTTACTGAAAGGAGGTGGTTACAGAGAGGAGGTGGTTACTGAGAGGAGGTGGTTACTGAGAGGAGGTGGTTACAGAGAGGAGCTGGTTACTGAGAGGAGGTGGTTACAGAGAGGAGGTGGTTACTGAGTGGAGGTGGTTACTGAGAGGAGGTGGTTACTGAGAGGAGGTGGTTACAGAGAGGAGCTGGTTACTGAGAGGAGGTGGTTACTGAGAGGAGGTGGTTACAGAGAGGAGCTGGTTACTGAGAGGAGGTAGTTACAGAGAGGAGGTGGTTACTGAGAGGAGGTGGTTACTGAGAGGAGGTGGTTACTGAGAGGAGGTGGTTACTGAGAGGAGGTGGTTACAGAGAGGAGCTGGTTACTGAGAGGAGGTGGTTACTGAGAGGAGGTGGTTACAGAGAGGAGCTGGTTACTGAGAGGAGGTGGTTACTGAGAGGAGGTGGTTACAGAGAGGAGCTGGTTACTGAGAGGAGGTAGTTACAGAGAGGAGGTGGTTACTGAGAGGAGGTGGTTACTGAGAGGAGGTGGTTACAGAGAGGAGGTGGTTACTGAGAGGAGGTGGTTACTGAGAGGAGGTGGTTACAGAGAGGAGCTGGTTACTGAGAGGAGGTGGTTACTGAGAGGAGGTGGTTACTGAGAGGAGCTGGTTACTGAGAGGAGGTGGTTACAGAGAGGAGCTGGTTACTGAGAGGAGGTGGTTACAGAGAGGAGGTGGTTACTGAGTGGAGGTGGTTACAGAGAGGAGGTGGTTACTGAGAGGAGGTGGTTACAGAGAGGAGCTGGTTACTGAGAGGAGGTAGTTACAGAGAGGAGGTGGTTACTGAGAGGAGGTGGTTACTGAGAGGAGGTGGTTACAGAGAGGAGGTGGTTACTGAGAGGAGGTGGTTACTGAGAGGAGCTGGTTACTGAGAGGAGTTGGTTACTGAGAGGAGGTAGTTACAGAGAGGAGGTGGTTACTGAGAGGAGGTGGTTACTGAGAGGAGGTGGTTACTGAGAGGAGGTGGTTACAGAGAGGAGGTGGTTACTGAGAGGAGCTGGTTACTGAGAGGAGGTGGTTACAGAGAGGAGGTGGTTACTGAGAGGAGCTGGTTACTGAGAGGAGGTGGTTACTGAGAGGAGCTGGTTACTGAGAGGAGGTAGTTACAGAGAGGAGGTGGTTACTGAGAGGAGGTGGTTACTGAGAGGAGCTGGTTACTGAGAGGAGGTGGTTACTGAGAGGAGCTGGTTACTGAGAGGAGCTGGTTACTGAGAGGAGGTGGTTACTGAGAGGAGGTGGTTACAGAGAGGAGCTGGTTACTGAGAGGAGGTAGTTACAGAGAGGAGGTGGTTACTGAGAGGAGCTGGTTACTGAGAGGAGGTGGTTACTGAGAGGAGGTGGTTACTGAGAGAAGGTGGTTACAGAGAGGAGCTGGTTACTGAGAGGAGGTGGTTACTGAGAGGAGGTGGTTACTGAGAGGAGCTGGTTACTGAGAGGAGGTGGTTACAGAGAGGAGGTGGTTACTGAGAGGAGGTGGTTACAGAGAGGAGGTGGTTACTTCATCACAACTCAGGTAGAAGTAAAAGTACTCAACAGAATCATCACGAGTGCAAAGAAAGTACTCACTGTTACTGCTCAGCACTGTTAAGATGGACACAAGCCTGGACCTGGTTTAGTCCTGGTTTATTCATTCATTCATTTTCTACCGCTTATTCCCGTTAGGGGTCGCGGGTGACTATCCCAGTAACTTTGGGCCGTAGGCGGGGTACACCCTGGACAGGGGCCAGCTTGTCGCAGGGCAACCATTCACTCTCACATTCATTCACTAGGGTCAATTTAGAGTCACCAGTTCACCAACACATGCATGTCTTTGGACGGTGGGAGGAACCCGGAGAGAACCCACGGTAACACAGGTAACACATACAGACTCCACCCAGAGAGTTCATGTGATGGTGTGTATTGGTCGGCCTGGGGCTCGAACCCACGACCTCCTTGCTGAGAGGTTTAGTCCTGGTTTAGTCCTGGTTCAGACCTGGTTTAGTCCTGGTTTAGTCCTGGTTTAGACCTGGTTTAGTCCTGGTTTAGACCTGGTTTAGTCCTGGTTTAGTCCTGGTTCAGACCTGGTTTAGACCTGGTTTAGTCCTGGTTTAGACCTGGTTTAGTCCTGGTTTAGTCCTGGTTTAGACCTGGTTTAGTCCTGGTTTAGACCTGGTTTAGACCTGGTTTAGACCTGGTTCAGACCTGGTTTAGGCCTGGTTTAGACCTGGTTTAGTCCTGGTTTAGTCCTGGTTTAGACCTGGTTTAGACCTGGTTTAGACCTGATTTAGTCCTGGTTTAGTCCTGGTTTAGACCTGGTTTAGTCCTGGTTTAGTCCTGGTTCAGACCTGGTTCAGACCTGGTTTAGACCTGGTTCAGACCTGGTTCAGACCTGGTTCAGTCCTGGTTTAGTCCTGGTTTAGACCTGGTTTAGACCTGGTTTAGTCCTGGTTCAGTCCTGGTTCAGACCTGGTTCAGACCTGGTTCAGTCCTGGTTCAGTCCTGGTTTAGTCCTGGTTTAGACCTGGTTTAGACCTGGTTCAGTCCTGGTTTAGACCTGGTTTAGGCCTGGTTCAGACCTGGTTCAGACTTGGTTTAGACCTGGTTTAGTCCTAGTTTAGACCTGGTTTAGACCTGGTTTAGTCCTGGTTCAGTCCTGGTTCAGACCTGGTTCAGACCTGGTTCAGTCCTGGTTTAGTCCTGGTTTAGACCTGGTTTAGACCTGGTTTAGTCCTGGTTCAGTCCTGGTTCAGACCTGGTTCAGACCTGGTTCAGTCCTGGTTCAGTCCTGGTTTAGTCCTGGTTTAGACCTGGTTTAGTCCTGGTTTAGACCTGGTTTAGACCTGGTTTAGACCTGGTTCAGACCTGGTTCAGGCCTGGTTTAGACCTGGTTTAGTCCTGGTTTAGTCCTGGTTTAGACCTGGTTTAGACCTGGTTTAGACCTGATTTAGTCCTGGTTTAGTCCTGGTTTAGACCTGGTTTAGTCCTGGTTTAGTCCTGGTTCAGACCTGGTTCAGACCTGGTTTAGACCTGGTTCAGACCTGGTTCAGACCTGGTTCAGTCCTGGTTTAGTCCTGGTTTAGACCTGGTTTAGACCTGGTTTAGTCCTGGTTCAGTCCTGGTTCAGACCTGGTTCAGACCTGGTTCAGTCCTGGTTCAGTCCTGGTTTAGTCCTGGTTTAGACCTGGTTTAGACCTGGTTCAGTCCTGGTTTAGACCTGGTTTAGGCCTGGTTCAGACCTGGTTCAGACTTGGTTTAGTCCTAGTTTAGACCTGGTTTAGTCCTGGTTTAGACCTGGTTTAGACCTGGTTCAGTCCTGGTTTAGACCTGGTTTAGGCCTGGTTCAGACCTGGTTCAGACTTGGTTTAGACCTGGTTTAGTCCTAGTTTAGACCTGGTTTAGACCTGGTTCAGTCCGTGTTTACTCTTGGGTAACTACTTCTATTAAACCAGGACTAAACCAGGATTAACCTAGGACTAAACTTGGTGTCAACCTTAATATTTGCGAGCCTCTGAGCCTGGCCCCATTCGTCCTGCAGGGATCATGTTTAGGTTTTAAAGGATGAAGCAGGTTGGACAGAGCCAGGCTTTATGTGAGTGAGCTGCTTCTCAAAGCCTGAACCTCAGCTCTGAGATAACCAGGATCACGCAGGAGGTTCTCAGCAGGATTTGTGAAGCCAGGGTTTGATCCTCGGCGTCTGTGCGCGTGTCTCAGTACAGACGTCTGCGCGTGTCAGATAAAAACATAATCGATTAAAAAGTAAATAAATAAATCAATAAAAAACAATAATAGAGTCATCTAAATCGGAAAATTAGGCCTACTGTTGATATTTTCAGCTTCATTAATAAAATGTGATAATTATTTCTAAACTCTAAACTATTTCTAATTCCTAACCAGCTGCAGACAGGTGAGGGCGGTGTGCTCCTGTCCCAGCTGCAGACAGGTGAGGGCGGTGCTCCTGTCCCAGCTGCAGACAGGTGAGGGCGGTGTGCTCCTGTCCCAGCTGCAGACAGGTGAGGGCGGTGTGCTCCTGTCCCAGCTGCAGACAGGTGAGGGCGGTGTGCTCCTGTCCCAGCTGCAGACAGGTGAGGGCGGTGCTCCTGTCCCAGCTGCAGACAGGTGAGGGCGGTGCTCCTGTCCCAGCTGCAGACAGGTGAGGGCGGTGCTCCTGTCCCAGCCGCAGACAGGTGAGGGCGGTGTGCTCCTGTCCCAGCTGCAGACAGGTGAGGGCGCGGTGCTCCTGTCCCAGCCGCAGACAGGTGAGGGCGGTGCTCCTGTCCCAGCCGCAGACAGGTGAGGGCGGTGCTCCTGTCCCAGCCGCAGACAGGTGAGGGCGGGGTGCTCCTGTCCCAGCTGCAGACAGGTGAGGGCGGGGTGCTCCTGTCCCAGCTGCAGACAGGTGAGGGCGGGGTGCTCCTGTCCCAGCTGCAGACAGGTGAGGGCGGTGTGCTCCTGTCCCAGCTGCAGACAGGTGAGGGCGGTGCTCCTGTCCCAGCTGCAGACAGGTGAGGGCGGTGCTCCTGTCCCAGCTGCAGACAGGTGAGGGCGGGGTGCTCCTGTCCCAGCTGCAGACAGGTGAGGGCGGTGTGCTCCTGTCCCAGCTGCAGACAGGTGAGGGCGGTGCTCCTGTCCCAGCCGCAGACAGGTGAGGGCGGTGCTCCTGTCCCAGCCGCAGACAGGTGAGGGCGGTGCTCCTGTCCCAGCCGCAGACAGGTGAGGGCGGTGCTCCTGTCCCAGCCGCAGACAGGTGAGGGCGGTGCTCCTGTCCCAGCCGCAGACAGGTGAGGGCGGGGCGGGGTGCTCCTGTCCCAGCCGCAGACAGGTGAGGGCGGGGCGGTGTGCTCCTGTCCCAGCCGCAGACAGGTGAGGGCGGTGCTCCTGTCCCAGCCGCAGACAGGTGAGGGCGGTGCTCCTGTCCCAGCTGCAGACAGGTGAGGGCGGTGCTCCTGTCCCAGCTGCAGACAGGTGAGGGCGGGGCGGCGTGCTCCTGTCCCAGCCGCAGACAGGTGAGGGCGGGGCGGGGTGCTCCTGTCCCAGCCGCAGACAGGTGAGGGCGGGGCGGTGTGCTCCTGTCCCAGCCGCAGACAGGTGAGGGCGGTGTGCTCCTGTCCCAGCCGCAGACAGGTGAGGGCGGTGCTCCTGTCCCAGCTGCAGACAGGTGAGGGCGGGGTGCTCCTGTCCCAGCTGCAGACAGGTGAGGGCGGTGCTCCTGTCCCAGCTGCAGACAGGTGAGGGCGGTGCTCCTGTCCCAGCTGCAGACAGGTGAGGGCGGTGCTCCTGTCCCAGCCGCAGACAGGTGAGGGCGGTGTGCTCCTGTCCCAGCCGCAGACAGGTGAGGGCGGTGCTCCTGTCCCAGCCGCAGACAGGTGAGGGCGGTGCTCCTGTCCCAGCCGCAGACAGGTGAGGGCGGGGCTCCTGTCCCAGCCGCAGACAGGTGAGGGCGGGGTGCTCCTGTCCCAGCCGCAGACAGGTGAGGGCGGTGCTCCTGTCCCAGCCGCAGACAGGTGAGGGCGGTGCTCCTGTCCCAGCCGCAGACAGGTGAGGGCGGTGCTCCTGTCCCAGCTGCAGACAGGTGAGGGCGGGGCTCCTGTCCCAGCTGCAGACAGGTGAGGGCGGTGCTCCTGTCCCAGCTGCAGACAGGTGAGGGGCGCGTGCTGTTGCTATAGCAACTTTTCACACAGCATCTTGTTTTTGAGAATGACCACAGTGCAACGTGACCTCTGTCTCTGACAAAGCACTGTCCACAAATATTTCTGTTTCTGATGTGAGGCAGCCATTTAACGCAGATCAGAAAGTGATTCAAATGAGACGCAAAAAGTGAAAAATGTGTTGAGATGGCAGCAAAATGGCACTAAACCTGGCGAGCTGTACACACCAGCACTGTATGTAAACAACCAACGTTGGTAAATTACAGTATTTATAATAATGAAGAGAACACAATTCATCTGAAAATGTGTAATAAAATATAGTTTATTTTTAGGTTGCAGTTACAACGCTGGAGTCAAATTTACCTGAGTAAATAAAGACGAGGACAACAGTTTAAGAATATTTTATTTGTAGAAACATTTTCTGCAGAACAGGATACAGAGTTGAACCTGATGATTATGGAGAATACAAAGCACTGACATGAGACAGACATTCTCTGGAAGAAACTTTTCACACCAAAAAACACTTTCAACAGGGATTAAACCAGGCCTAAAGAAGGTCTAAACCAGGACAACCCAAGACTAAACCAAGAATAAATCAGGACTAAAAACATGATTAAACCACTCAGTCAGTTCAACATGTGGACTAAACCAGGATTAATCTAGGACTGAACCAGGACTCAATAGTAGTCTCTACATCAGTGTTAATCACCAAACCAGAGCAGGACTAAAGCAGGAATAAAACGCTCTCTAAATTAAACTAAATTAGCGCCTAACAGAGATAAAACTGGCTCCAAAAGAAACTAAACTGAGCTGCTTTAATGCAGACCTCAGAGGTACTGAGGTAGTGACGCCCTCTGGTGTCAGTGGTGGTGAATTGCAGTTTAAATGTCTCCCTGATCACGTGACTCTTTAAACCCCACTTCCTGTTTCATTTTTAAGGCACAAAGTTTATTTTAGTCTCAGAGAAAGCAGAGCTACACCCACAGCTTCCTCCAGTGCCTAAACCAGGTCTAAACTAGGTCTAAACCAGGTCTAAACCATGACTAAACTAAGTCTAAACCAGGTCTAAACCAGGTCTAAACCAGGACTAAACCAGGACTAAACTAGGTCTAAACTAGGTCTAAACTAGGTCTAAACCAGGTACTAACTAGGTCTAAACCAGGTCTAAACTAGGTCTAAACCAGGACTAAACCAGGTCTAAACTAGGACTAAACCAGGTCTAAACCAGGTCTAAACTAGGTCTAAACCAGGTCTAAACCAGGTCTAAACCAGGTCTAAACTAGGTCTAAACCAGGTCTAAACCAGGACTAAACCAGGTCTAAACTAGGTCTAAACCAGGTCTAAACTAGGTCTAAACCAGGTCTAAACTAGGTCTAAACCAGGACTAAACTAGGTCTAAACCAGGTCTAAACTAGGTCTAAACCAGGACTAAACCAGGTCTAAACTAGGTCTAAACCAGGACTAAACCAGGTCTAAACTAGGTCTAAACCAGGTCTAAACTAGGTCTAAACTAGGTCTAAACCAGGACTAAACCAGGTCTAAACTAGGTCTAAACTAGGACTAAACCAGGACTAAACCAGGTCTGAACCAGGACTGGTTTAGCTCTGAGTTATTCCCAGTTTAGTACTAGTTTAGACCTGGTTTAGTCCTGGTTTAGTCCTGTGATTTGTCCCGGTTTAGTTCTAGTTTATACTTGATTGCTTAAGTCCTGGTTTAGTTTAGACCTGGTTTAGTCAGACCTTAGACCTGGTAAATCAGAACTAAGTCTAAACTAAGACTAAATTATAAAGTTGTGTTTTTGTGGTTTTCTGCAAAATAACTTCTTTTTAAAGCAATGCCGACAAAATGATCAGGGAGATGTTTGTGGTTTTAACCAGGCTCTGCGTTTTTAAAGCCAGTCCGTCAGTAGTACTGGCTGTAGACCGAGTCCAGGCTCCAGTGGGACAGCGGTCACCGAGGTCACAGGGTCAGAGATCGGCCAATCAGAATCCAGCCGCTCCCCACTTCCTGTTTGAGTCCAGAGTCAGAGGAATGTCACCAAGAGTCCGGCTTTAATGAGTCTTACTGTGCACAGATGAACTAAAGCAGGACTAAAGGAAGTCTAAACCAGGTCTAAGTCAGGACTAAACACAGGACTAAACCAGGACTAACAGGACTAACAGGACCAGGATTCAGGATATATATATTTGGAAATACCACTCATTTGTCACCATTGGAAAAGCTTTCAGTCCCCAAAGAATCTCTAGGGAACAAACTGAGCACTACTGGAGGAGAAGCACAATTCTGTTACATATATTTATATTTTGAGTTATCTCATCTCTGTCTTATTTCCTCACAGTTTGTTTCTGGACTGCGGAATGTCCCTGGAGGGCCACCGTAGCTTTTTTAAAGACCACTGGTGGTCTGTGATTAACTCTGGACTTCCTGGGGCGGTCCGATCCCTCGAGATACGGCTTAAAATATCCAGAGGAAGATGGATTTCTCAGCTGTGCAGGAAGCTCTGGGAAAACTGTACACCTTTCAGAATAAGAGCCCCATGTATCACAGATCATAGATTATTTCTTCATCACAAAACAAAAGTGTCAATGCGCTCTGCAGACACTTTTTTCCCACCACAATACATCATTTTCAATCCCTAACATTTACCATAAAACACTGATCAAAGTTTTTTTGTAGAGTGTCTGAGCTAAGCAGAGCAAACATTCCCACTCCCGGCCACAGGGGGCAGCACACACCGAGAGTGTAGGATGTTTACACCGCTCAGGACTCAGGGCAAAAGGTTCAACACCAAACTGAACTATTTAGGATCGATGCTGCTTTCAAATGCATGTCGGACAGTTCAGATGGTAGCTTTCTCCGAGGGCAGAACTCGTTTACTCGACTGCACGTTCACGTTCGGACGGACGGCGGGAACCCGGAAATGTCATAATGGAGATCTGTTTGTGAATTCTGTTTACGTACCACAGACTCATTAGAGGTTGTTACCAATAACACAATAATAGCACAAAACAAACTTTACAGAACATTTTTAAACATAGAATAATTTTTTTTATGTTTAACTGCTCTCCCAAAAAAGCGAGTCTAATTTAATGCTTTTTATGCCTTTTTAACATTTTTAATGCCACAGTCATACAATCGTGGCAGCTTAAATTGTCAAAATGTATTTGCAAATATTGTAAAATCCAGTTCATAAAGCACAAATTATATTGTTTCAGTGTTGTGGTCGCACTGGAAGCAAACTCGTTCTGTCATCTGTCACTGGCATAGGCCACGAAAATGGTAAATTATTATTTATATATACACATATTTATGTTCACGAATAAAACAATTCAGGCATTTTACATCAAAACTATTGAAAATGTATGCCTGTTGGAATCAAATTTAATGCTTTTTAATGCCCCGTGGGAACGCTGTAAACATTTTTACCATTCACGCTGTTAATTTCTACCACTGACAAGTCTCTGACGTCAGAACTCAGGCAGGTCGTGTTGCTGCTATAATTCTGATTTACCCGACTCGATCAAAGGACTCAGTGGGGCGTTCATGTGCTCTTTCATGTCAGAATCTTGTATACACAATAAATCCGACACCACTTGAAAGCAGCATAACATTAGGAACATTTGGAGAAACCTGAAGATGTAAAGGCAGGGAGAGCTGTTGTAAAATGGCCGTAGCAGATTTGTATTTGCAGCATGAGAGCCGGTTCATTCATGTTTTGATGAGTGTGTCTCTGTGGACAGTGTTTATCAGGGACTTCCTTCCTCCGTCTGTTACACCCACTTCCTCCAGAGTCACTCGTGAACAGGACAGGCTGTTTACTCCACGCTCTGGCTGCTCCTGAAGCCGTCACACAGCTCAGACTCTTTAGACTCTGCTCCAGTTATTGCAGGGTTTTAAAGATAAAGTTCTACAGAGTTCTGATTTAGAGCTGGCCCCGTCTTGGTTCTAAAGTTGGTCCTAGAGTTGGTCTAGTGTTGGTCTAAACTGGGTCCTAGAGCTAGTTCAGGGTTTCTGCAGGATTCACTAAGTTTCATTTAAGACTATTTTTAAGACCATTGATCAAGAAACTTCAACAGCATGCAGTGTATAAAAAGCTGAGACCACTGAGCGCCGCAAAGCATTTTGGTCTCGGTAAGAAAAGGTCTAAGCTCTCGTATCGGCACCGGAAAAATGCCTTTGAGCATTTAAGTGGAAGTTTTAGGTTGTTGCACATAAAGTACATGACATATTTGACACCTGTTTAAATGTATTTAAGAGTCTGCATCTTGGCAAATGTAAGACTTTTTAAGGCCTTAAAGTCAGACTTTACAATTTAAGGCTTTTGTAGACTCCGCAGAAACCCTACTAGCTCTAGAGCTACTTCTGCAGTTGGTCCTAAACCTGCAATGTTCCTAGTCCTAGAGCCAGATTCACAGCGAGTGCGTTGTGTGTGCGGCGCCGACCAGAGCCAGCTGCGAGACCACGAGTTCACAGGAGAGGAGCGAGTTTATGTTGGAAGTTATGAATTCACGCGATAATAACCGTGTTTACAGAGAACTGCAGGTAAAAAGCCACGTTTGCCTCTGACCATGATCTCTTGTTTGTTTAGAGATTATTTGGCGATTTAACCACGGTTGAAGCTCAAACGTTACAGAAATATAAACTTCAACCCTGGGTAAGGACGCTACATATATAAATACTTTAATTTTACTCAGGTTTAATGCTGTCTGATGTCGTCTGTGACCTGTGTCCTCAGTTAAGACGTAATGTTTACAGCGATGTGAGCGAGAGCCTGCACAAGTGTTTTTATTTTGAAATTTACCGGATCCTCTTCACTGGTCCTGGGTCTGACTTCCTGTCTGGCTCCATCTGCTCTGTTCAACTTTATACCTGACGGATCTGACATCCGGCAAAAATAGACTTGATCTGTATTTCTGACAGAGCGCCGGAGAAGGAGACGAACTGCAGCGCAGCCGCTGTGAACTCACATTGACTTGCACTGTGTCTGTTTCTTGCAGGAGTCGTACGGGACACGCAACAGATTCAGTGTGAATTGGGCTTAGGACAGAGTTGGCCCTAGACCTGGTTCTAAAACTGGACCTAGTCCAGAGTTAGTTCAACAGTGGATTCTACACTTGGTTGAGACTTAGTCCCAGACCTAGCCCTAGAGTTGTAGTTGGTCCTAGCAGTGGTTTATGCAGTTGATCCTGTAGTTGGTCTCAAAGTAGTCCTACACTTGGTCTAAAGCAGTTAGTCCTAGACTTGTTGATGGTCCTGTGGCTGATCCTGGAGTCGGTTGTGTAGTTGGTCCTAGACTTGGCTGCGGTCTTGGTCTAGTGTTGGTCCTAGCAGTGGGCTGCTGCAAACATCCGACTGAAAGCCCCTCGACGAACACCAGCTTCCAGTCAAAGATGTTTACAGTAGCCCTCACTGCCACCGGCTCCAGAGATGGGGACTCTGAGGAGAAATCTGAGAAAATACATGTTAATATTGGAAAGAAAGAGCATTAAACTGGAACTAACGACCTTCCACAAGTCACTTAACCAAAAAACCTGCTTAACTAGTTTGTAACAAGAGTATTTTCCCATCCGCTTTGACAAGAGCATGAACTAAAACCAGTGAATGAGATGTTTTTAGACTAAATGCCTCATTGTTGTGGATACGTTTGTATAAATGTACACACAGATCTAATGTGGCTCACAGATCTGGGGTCAGCTCCTTTCAACTTCAGTTTTCGATCAACTCTGAGCCATCACTGACAAACTGCTGCGTCCTGCTCTCCACAGAACTCTCCGCCTTTAGCTCACGCAGTGCTCTTACCTGCCCTGATAAATAAAACCACTAAACACCGATACGCTCCCTAATGTTCTCGTCTCCGTCCTTTATCCTTGCGCTAACCTTTAAATCAGCTGCCTCAGTGTTTGTGTTTGTAGTTCCAGAGTTAATTAGCCGTGTCTGGTGTGTGCTGTGGCTCCCTGACGCTGTTGTCATGTGGTCAGCATTTCCCAGTTTTCAGAAACCACGGTCGGTGCTCAGACCTTAACTCAGACCTCAGACCCACACAGACCTCAGACCCACACAGACCTCAGACCCACACAGACCTCAGACCCACACAGACCTCAGACCTCAGACCCACACAGACCTCAGACCCACACAGACCACAGACCTCAGACCCACACAGACCTCAGACCCACACAGACCTCAGACCCACACAGACCTCAGACCCACACAGACCTCAGACCCTCAGACCCACACAGACCTCAGACCCACACAGACCTCAGACCCTCACAGATCTTAGCTCAGACTCCTGTGCACAGTGTAAACAGCCCTTGCCTCTCTGTGTTTGGCCTCACATCACTCCACTCCTCTCTCTTGGACCTTAATTACCGCTTCACACGAACTTCACGGCCGGCAGCTCTCTCCCACGGTGACCTCTGTGACTCCGCTCCTAAAGATCACACTCCTTACATACCACAAACATCTGAGTTCATCGTTATTACGGTAACACATGAGAATAGCTGTTCCTCTCCCTGCTGCAGGACGGGGGATGTGGCCTGGTTCAGTCTGATTTGTCTCTGTGAAGACCTTTTAGGCAGCTGTAGTTGTGATAGGCATTAAATTAGCAAAAATACTCCAGCTGTAAGGTTTTTACTACTACTACTACCTCTAGTACTACAACTACAAGTGCTACTACTACTGCAACTTCTACTACTATAACATTATTTGAGTAAAGGTATCCAGTTACATTCTCAAAAAACAAGCACACAACAGCAACACCCTACACTCAGCCCTTGCTCTTGCTCTAGACCTGATAAAAAGGTAAGCTAAGGCAGACTTTATAGTCCGCGTAGGGAAATTTGTCCTCTATATTGACCTGCTATAGCTATATCCCAAGCCTAGATAAATGTTGTAGAGGGGCATCTGGAGTAAAACCTATGCCAAAGCCAAAGCCTTTTTGTTGGTGAGCCTCAATAAAAAAGTTTGTCCAGCACAGGCTAAACCAGAGCTGCCCAAACCTTTAGCCTTAGTGGGTCAAAACGGAAATTTATTAGCGCAGATGATCTTTTTCATGTAATAAAATGAGATGCAAACAGATCTATGATGTCATTTCAGAGCACAACACTATCAAAGTAGATACGCCTTACAAATCTAACCCCTAAAAGGCTGAGTTATGCCTGCAGGCCCCACTTTGGACTCCAGAAACAAATCTGGTTTGAAAACTGTGTCTTACAGATAACATTTAAAGCGGAACTAAGTAACTTTTTTATCCTAATTAAGTCAATTTGTGAGTCAGTGTGATGGTTAAATGGGTTGTTTTGGGGTGAACAAGGCGTCCTGAAGAGTTGCAGAAGTCTGAGCACCGCCGACCCTGTGTCACAGAAGTCTTTGGTCTCGAGACAAAGCGTCACAACAAACAAACTACAGATGGCTCCATGTCTTGATTTTTGCCATGGTAACTTTGTACAGATACGAGGGGCAGAAAACAAAAGCAAAGCCGAGTGAGGGATCATATTCAGGTTCCTGCAGGGATCAGTAAGTCTAATTTAATGCTTTTTAACATTTTTACTGTCACAAACATACAGTTGTGGCAGCTTAAATTGTCAAAATATATCTGTAAGCCTTGTAAAATACACTTCTTTAAGCAAGTCAAACATCTGGTGTTTGGGTAATTTGGTCTCACTGGAAGCAAACGCGTTCTGCCATCTATCAGTCTAGGCCACAAAAATCAAAAAATATTTATTTTTAGATATTTATTTTCAATCAAATTTAATGCTTTTTTCGTGCCCTGCGGGAACCCTGATACAGGAGTCAACTGGACTTGTGAGTGTTTACGATAGTGCTTTACTCCCAAATGTAGGGGGCGCTCCAGAGAGGAACATGAGGCAAAAACAGCAGCGAAATGAGAAAAGTTACTGAGTTCCACTTAAATGTCCAGGTTGTATTTGAATAACTTACCTCTACTTGACTGTTTCCTCTGTTTCCTCTGTACTCTCCTCATTCTCACTCATAGGCGTGCACGGCTCGCTGATCCAGACCTGGCCCGACCCAGAGGCCAGGTTCTGGTTGGACTCAGGCAGAAAATCTAAACCCTAGGCTGGATTATGTTAGAAGTTGGCCTTGTCTTTCATTGTAGTAGCTCCAAAGTGTACTCAAGTGAACGTGTACTTAGATAAACGACTTAAAAGTATCGAGTTACTTTTCCCAAACCTGTAGGACCAGAGTCAGTCCCTCGCACTCCTCCCACCGCTGTTCCCTTTGGCCCGGCGCGCTCTCAGGTCACCGCTCCAAACAAAGAAAACTCTATCAGAACATTACAATCCTGCATTCCTCAAATACCTCAGAGCTCCGGGCAACGAAAGGGAAAAAAACGAGAGGAGAAAAGAGTGTAAGAAGAAAGGCAGGTGTAGCAGCAGCAGCAGACAGACGCCTAACGTTTCCTCACTGGGCCACATAACACGACACAACGCAGTCTGCAGCCTACGCACTGCACAGATAAGACGAGATAAACACGGAACATGCAATAACTACTCTGACTGTGACACTACGGGCTCTTATTGTTGCAAAAAGATTTGTGCGTGTGTAAAAAGATTTGTCTGAACAAGGATTTAAGTTTTGTGTATCTGTATTACGATTTGTGTTTGCATAAGATTTCTGTGTGAGTAATACAATTTGCTTGTGCACAAATTGTTTTACATGCACACAAATGAAATTACTGTATTTTCTGGACTATAAGTTGCGCTTTTTTCCATCGTCTGGTTAGAGGTGTGACGTATACTCAGGTGTGACTTATATATTAAAATATTTCAGGTGTTGGTTAGAGGGCGCTCTAGGCTTGTGTACCAGCATCTGCTGCACCTGTACCACTGACAATTTAAAATGTAAACATTACCACTAACAACTTAGGCTATAAAGACAACTGAGAAAGAGCGGAATAATTGGAAATGGAACTGATGCTGAGTCTGACGACAGCCACGCAGAGGAGGAAGCGGCGCTTCGTCTACCTCCGGAGTTGGCGGAGTTGTTCAGAAGCGACACCGAGGATGAAGAATTTAAAGGATTTAGCGATTAGGAGTGAGATGGTGAGTTTGGTGAACTTGTTATATTATGTTCTTTATGCTATAGTTATGTGAATAACTGTTAATATATTACGTTAACATACGAGACACCTATTCAGTTCGTTGTTTATGCTTCATGTAGCTGAATAACCATCAATGTGTTACGTTAGCATAGCGCACACCTATTCAGCTGTTGTTCTCTATTCTATTATTACTATAACTTGCCTTTCAACATGAAATGTCTGTTCTTGGTTTCGGATTTTGTAAAATAAATTTCCCCCAAAAAATGCGACTTATAGTCCAGTGTGATTTAGATACATTTTTTTCTTCTTCATTATGCATTTTTTGGCTAGTGCCACTTATACTCCGGAGCCACTTATAGTCTGGAAAATACGGTATGCACACACAAACGGTAATACGCATGTGTAAATCTAGTCACACACGCAGAAATCTTAATACACACACATCTTATTACAGACAAATCTATTTAAAAACATACACATCTTTTTGCTGCAGTAATTGCCCCATATGGCATCGTTACACTGATCGGGCTTAACATTATGACCATCTGCGGTAACCTTGGCCCCATACTCTGTGTGCTCTGACTCCTCCCTCTCAGAAGCAGCGCTGGCTCCTGCAGCAGTCTGAGCTCCAGTCCTCATCACTTCACTCAAGTCCACCACCTGTCTCCAGTTCTATTCCCTCCCTGGACCACTTTTGGTGATAGATCCTGATCGCTGCAGACCGGGAACGCCCCACAGAGGACTGGAGTCACCGACCTCTGGACCACAGTCAACCAAACTGGGTCCTGGTTCCTTTGGTTTGAAGAGGCACCGCTCTGTGGAAGAAAGAGAGAAGAAAAGTCTTTCATTTCAGCTGCCCTCAGTCAAAAAAATATGATTTGCATGGTTAATTTGACATACAGGTTTTTATGCCAGATGCCCTACCTGACACAACCCTCTACATTTATCCAAGCTTGGGACTGGCACAAGACGTACACAAGCTTGTGAGCCCTGGAGTTGGTAGAACTGGTTTATTGCGCTGCCACCAATACGAGCAGTGGACACTCGAGGTACTGCAGCCTGGTGAAAGGTTTTACTCCAAAATTCTATCAGCGATGCAAAATAGGGCCTACTATTGCAACCTTTGAAGTTTTAGAAAGAAGTTGTGTCTAATTTGTTTGTATTTTAACGTTAAACTTTGAACAGTAACAGTTTCAAATACAAACATTTCCATAATAAGTCACTAGAGTCTGGGACAGTTCCTAACGTCTTTGGCCTAACTTCAAACATTTGTACTTTACTAAAACAACAATTTTAAAGGCACCTGAATCCTACAATAAAAAATAATTCATTCATTAAGTTTAATCTTGTAATCAAAAAGTTGTGTTTTGAGGTGTGACATGAAAAATCATGTTTTTAAACAGGCAGCAGCAACAAAACCTACAGGAGCCAGCTGTCATTTACAGAGAGAAACTTATGTTTTTATTAGTTTGAGAAAAATACAAATTTTCTCTAAAACTGTTAATGTGTGTCTGCTTGGTGTCCTGCCGTGTTCACTTAAAACATGTAGGTTTAAAACTATTAATTGCTTATGAAAAGTTTTCTTTACACTTTGTATAAAACTGAGTTGTATTCGAAACATCTACTTAATATTCTTTGTATTCAACTTCAAAGTTGTCAGGACAAAAAAAGTGTTAAACTTCCAAACATCGACTACCCACGTCAAAAAAATGAGTTAGCCAATCTGTGACCTGTAGAGTTCTGGCTCCAGAGTCAGGCTTATCTGTGAAAGCACATACAGCAGGCCCATATCTAACTGTGCATGACCAAAAAGCTGCCTCTCCATCTGACTTTGTGTAACCTGCAGCAACACTTCAGATAAACTCTGACTCTGGACAAAGTCACTCAGGAACAGAGTAAAGAGAGCAGAGAAAAGAAAGAAAGGCTTTCTACAAAGTGATACAAAAACTAAACTCTGTAAGGAGCTGTTAGTGAGAGAAGACGCTTTACTCTAAATCCACAATAAATCATCCAGGGTTTTATTAACAGTTTTTTCACAGTCCTGGTTTAGTCCAGGTTTAGTCCAGGTTTAGTCCAGGTTTAGTCCAGGTTTAGTCCAGGTTTAGTCCAGGTTTAACTCTGGATTAGTCCTGGTTTAGCCCTGGTTTAGCCCTGGTTTAGCCCTGGTTTAGCCCTGGTTTAGCCCTGGTTTAGCCCTGGTTTAGCCCTGGTTTAGTCCTGGTTTAGCCCTGGTTTAGTCCTGGTTTAGCCCTGGTTTAGCCCTGGTTTAGTCCTGGTTTAGCCCTGGTTTAGTCCTGGTTTAGTCCTGGTTTAGCCCTGGTTTAGCCCTGGTTTAGCCCTGGTTTAGCCCTGGTTTAGCCCTGGTTTAGCCCTGGTTTAGCCCTGGTTTAGCCCTGGTTTAGCCCTGGTTTAGCCCTGGTTTAGCCCTGGTTTAGCGCTGGTTTAGGCCTGGTTTAGTCCTGGTTTAGCCCTGGTTTAGCCCTGGTTTATAGTTGGGTCCATATCCGGAGAGAACAGGTGAGTGGCTGAATCTCTCTGTTGTCAGATTAAACCAGCGCTGCTCAGTGAAGTGGAGCTGTAGTGGTTTATACGAAGGACAAACGCAGGATTGGCTTCTAAAGTTAAAGGTTGTTTCAGCCCAGTACTGTGTGTGTTTGGTGAAGAATCCATTTATTAATCCACAAATGAGCTCAACACGGTCAAAAACTCTGCAGCACTAGAACTTCTCTGGCTCTCAGATACAGACCTACAGGAGTCAGGTTGAGCAAACAGACTGTGGAGTCCGGTGACGGTGTCTGGGCTTTAGAAACGCGCAGGAGCACTTCCTGGTTTCATGTGTCTACGTCGAGCTGTGAGACCAAGCGTTTTCAGCTCTGGAGAAGGGCAGTGCCTCAGCATAGGGTTGAATTAATTTGAATAATTCTCGACAATGTCAAAAATAGTAAAATCGTAAAAAGAAATTAAAAAAATTAGACCCTCCACACGCCGCACTGTTTCCTGTGTTGTTGCTAATGCTGCTGCTAGCTCCAGAGCAGCTTAAATACTGACTGTGGAGACTCTGTAGATGCTAAAAAAACATTGATAATTACAGAGAAAGGAGTCATTTTACTTCTGTAATGTCCTGGTTCAGATGTGGCAGCAGTTCGGCTTAAACGGTTCCCGTAGTGCGACGCCACAGATTAGCCACACGCTCTGGAGTTAGCGTCTTTTCACACGCCTCTGCATTGTCTCATGATGTAGCCTACATTATAACAGACTGGGTCTTTAGAGGCAGAGAGGGCTAAAGATTAACCTCTTAAACCCGAATAGAGCCCGACGGCGCCCCCTTGGGTCCGCTTGTTGGGACCATAGCGGGGAGATCCAGCGGCTGACACACACATGTTTGACATCCTCGTGTTCGGACAATTCATGGCAACAAAACTATCTACTTCAATTTCTATTCAACAGTTGGATTCCGCCTGGATTGTTTAAAAAATAAAACATGTATATCTTTCCATTACTTTGTTTATTTGGCACAAATTTTGCTGCAGTAGACCAAGATATGTGAAATTTTCAATTTATGTTGTTATTTGCTTCACTACAGGAAGGAAAAAGGCTTTTTTGGAGGCAAATATGTGTTTTTTTTCAGGCGGAAATTAGAATAATCCATTTCAACCTCAATTTATGGTCAAACAATAATTTAATTAATAATATTATATTATATATATATATATATATATATAATTTATTAATATTATTTCTCTTCCACAGTAATCCCCAAAGTTACCAAGGTTAGCTATGTACACCTAGTAAATGCTAAGTAAAACCTTAATAAATGTAGATATAGAATTTTCGGGAAAAAGGCCTCAGAGCTTAACAGGTTAAAAAAATGTGTGTCTTCCCTAATGTCACTGTGAGAGTGCACTTTACTGCTACCTTGCTTTTTTTGAAGATATTTAGAATATATACATGTAGCTAAAATAAAAATCCATGCAATAATGTAATTTAAAAACAATAAACCTACATTTAAATAGTTTTTATGTGAGCCAACAAGAGAAAAACAAGCATGTGTGAATGAGACAAAATATTACTCCTGATCTGTTTTTAAGGAGGAGACAACATTATAACCTGGTTAAAAGAGAGGAGCGAGACAGAGGAACATAACTGAGACACATGGTCAGTCACACTTTTATTCAGAGTTTCCAGGTTTGTGCCTGTCCAGCCCTCCAGCGCTCCTCTGTCCCTCTCTGGTTTATCATTGTCCGTGTAATGCGGTGGTTCTTATGCTGGCCCTGGTCTGGAGCTAACAGAGCACTCGGCTGTGACACTAACTCAGGTTAATATTAAAGCTCCGTCTGTGGCAGGAAGCGGCGGGTTAATGTTCCTCAGTGCGTCTCAGGACTCAAGACGAGGCCTAAACCAGACTGGGATGGTTTTTGGACTTGTGCAGAGGAGGTACAGCGGGCAGAGGGTTAGAGCTGGAGGCCTAGAGGAAGACCACAGAGGAGGTTTATGGATGTAGTGAAAAGAAAAGAGGAGAGTTTTGAATCCGTTTTAGAAAGAGACGGCTCAGTGGGAGGGGCTTAATAACACAGAGAGGTTCCCAGGCTTTTGGACAGTGGACATTAAAGAAAAATATAGTGTTTTAAATCTGACACAGCAGTTTAGAGTCTCCTCGTTTTGGCAGAACTACAGACAAAACTCTGACTCCGCTGCTTTAAACCAAACGACTGTAAGATGAATAGACAGTGTATTAATATCCAGAGCATGGACGTCCCACTGACACTGCCTCACTTTCCCAGAGGAGCAAGAAAAAGCTGCTCTCACATTTAAACTAAAATAATATTACTTAAACTAACAAAACTCGACAGAATCATTACTTGAGTAAAAGTAAAAAAGTATTGAATGTAAGTTTAAGTAGACAGTACTACTACTACTACTCCCATTACTACTACTACCAATAAAAAAATATGCCCTTTCATTAATTCTGGCTGTTTTACTCATCCACTACTACTGTTACTAATACTACTACTAATACCGCTACTACTAATTATTTTTACTACTAAAGTCTGATACAGTTACTACTACCAGCTCTACTACAGCTGTACTATACTTCTACTAGAGCTACTACCTCCTACTACTACTGCTACTTTTAATAATTGCCACTACTACAACTCTACTACGCAAGAAAAAGTAGCAAGTAGTAAAAGTACAAGTCAAATTTAGTGCTAGTTTTATTCCTCCTGCTTTAGACTTGCATTAGTACCTGGTTTAGACCTGGTTTAGACCTGGTTTAGACCTGGTTTAGTCCTGGTTTAGACCTGGTTTAGTCCTGGTTTAGTCCTGGTTTAGTCCTGGTTTAGACCTGGTTTAGACCTGGTTTAGACCTGGTTTAGTCCTGGTTTGGTCCTGGTTTAGTCCTGGTTTAGACCTGGTTTAGTCCTGGTTTAGACCTGGTTTAGTCCTGGTTTAGTCCTGGTTTAGACCTGGTTTAGTCCTGGTTTAGACCTGGTTTAGACCTGGTTTAGTCCTGGTTTAGTCCTGGTTTAGACCTGGTTTAGACCTGGTTTAGTCCTGGTTTAGACCTGGTTTAGACCTGGTTTTGTCCTGGTTTAGTCCTGGTTTAGACCTGGTTTAGACCTGGTTTAGTCCTGGTTTAGTCCTGGTTTAGTCCTGGTTTAGTCCTGGTTTAGTCCTGGTTTAGACCTGGTTTAGACCTGGTTTAGACCTGGTTTAGACCTGGTTTAGTCCTGGTTTGGTCCTGGTTTAGTCCTGGTTTAGTCCTGGTTTAGTCCAGTAAAGAGTTGTTTTTTGATGTAAACGTTTATGTGTGAACAGTGACTTCCTGTGTTTACCCCTCTCTGCATCAGAACAACATTTTAAACCTACACCGTCTCCTCTCTCTGTGATAATTCTTCATGTTTGCTGTAAATAAAGTGTCCTGCCTGTACTTTTCCACCCGTCCCTCCGCAGTAATGTCCTCTCTCAGTACAGGACACAAAGGGGTGGGGCTCGGAGACGGAGACAGACAGGAAGTGGACCCTCCTCAAACACAGGCCAGGCTCACAGTCAGAGACACTTCCTCCAGAGTCTCACAGTAACGGCTCCGGCTGCAAATTCATTCACACACAGAGTCCTCGACGTCGGGCTTCAGACAAAACACACACAACCACAAAAACGGTTCTGTAAAGTAAAGTTTAAAGGATCTATATTCTGCCAAATGTCCTTCTCCTCTGTCTCCATCAGAAACAGACCTGGAGCTGTGTTCTGTTTGAGTATTCCTGTATTCTCTGGCACTGAGTTTCTGAGGCCTCAGAATGCTCGGTTCCACTCCAGGAAGCACTGACCAAGCAGCACAGCAGTTTCCACTGATTCCTTACAGACATTTTTACTTTGAGAGGAAAATGGCGTCATCAGGTAAAGTAAAAATCTATTTTTCTTCGATTATGTTCAAAAACCGCAACAGCTCTGCCCTCTGCTGGTCTCTTCAGTTGTTTCTTTGTGGCACCAGTAGAGTACTTAATAAAAATGTTATCTTTTAGTCACATAATTAGAGCTGCAACAACTAATCGGATTAATCAACTATAATCAATTATTGAAATAATCGTTTAGCGTCTGTGTCCTGAGTCGGACACTTTCGGCTAAAATTCTATTACTTTTTTATCTTCAACAAGTCATAAAGTCGCTCATTAATGCAAACTGTATAAAATAAAAGTACATTTTCTTCCTTTTATAACGATATATTGGTTGGATAGTTTCTTTAACAAATATTTTGTTGCAGCTGTATAAAATAGCGCTTTTGTCCGAGGTTTAAGCTCGGCAGTGCTATGGCCCTGAGTCAGACACTTTCAGCTAAAATTCTATTACTTCAACAAGTCATAAAGTCGCTCATTAATGCAAATTGTATAAAATAAAAGTACATTTTCTTCCTTTTATAACGATATATTGGTTGGATAGTTTCTTTAACAAATATTTTATTGCGGCCGTATGAAATTGCGCTATCGTCCGAGGTTTAAGCTCGGCAGTGCTATGGCCGACAGTATCGGACACGCTCACCTTTCTGGCTTTTTCAGCCTCATTTGTTGGATTTTTCAGCTCTAATTTAAGGCTGGGATATTTACGTTCACAAATTTTCACACCCGGTTCCTTGTTCTTTCAAAATAAGATTGTGGGCTAAGCTATCGTTAATCACAAAATAATAAGATGGACAAAGTTAGCTACAAAAACACTAAGATCACTGAAAGAACGTCGCCCTGAGTGTGACCTGAGCGTTCCCTGTGCATTTCCCTGATCAAAATTACTTTCATATCATGATTATTTTATAAACTCTTAGCATAAATACAGAAGAATTACCACAGATGTAGAGCAATATGTGGAGTTTTTGTTTACCTACTGTTAGCCAGTGAACGTCTTTGCGAACGTCTCTGTTAGAAGACTCAGGACACACATCTAATCGTTCACTGTGGTTTTCACTCTGGAACATGGCATGTGCTGAGAGAGGAGGTCTAATACCAGGACAGAGCAGTAAAGCAACAGAAACAGTTCAAAACAATATACATTTTGTGATTTTGATTAAAAGTATCTTCGTGGGTTTACGCTCTATCCAGTGGCAAACTCATAGTTTTTGTCTGGTTCAGATTTTGTAAAAATTAAAGGGCATTTTTAGTAGAATTAACACATCACATTCAAATTTTTAACCACTTTACTTGTGCTTCACTATCCAATTATTAATTGACAAATCAAAAAAATAATTGACATATTAATTGATTCATAAAAATAAATTAGTTGCAGCCCTACACATAATGTTTTTAAAGCCGTGCTGCTGTTCTAGAGGAGACCGAGACCGGGTTAAAAATATGAATAAAAGGCAGAGTAGAATATAAACCACTCCACTGTGATAGAATTCAATGCCAAATTCACATCTAACTTGCAAAAAAGACACTTTTCTATCATTAGTTCTGAGGTATTCTGTATTTGTGGAGCTTCTAATTAGAGCTGAACAGATCATTTACTTTTCTAACATTAACTCTGTCCTCTGTGTGTTCCTGATCCTGGGAACTGTCCTCCCCAGAGACGCGTCCAGATCCGCTGTGTCCTCCAGAATCAGCTGCATCCCGCTCAGGACCACATCTTCATATCGTTATTAAACCAAGAACCGTGTGACCTCTGACCTCTGACACTGGAGGCGGTTATTTAGAGACAACTCATCGAGCACGAATCGATGTGGAAACTCTACACTCGGCTGCTCTGATACGGTTTCCTGGAATCCCTCAGAGTCCGGACGGATTCTGTTACTGACCCTGGTCCGGACTCGTTCAGGACGCTTTCAGAAGGCAGCGTTTCCCAACCAGTGGTACAGGGACCCCCAGAGGTACGCTGGGGGTACTTGGAATTATTTCATAACTATAAATATTCCAAGCTCAAGTGTCTTACTGACTGCTCAGACAACCAAAAAATACTATTTGAATATTAAATTTTTTGTTACATGTATAATAGGTTTAATAGTTTATTTAAAAAGTGAGTTATTCAAAGTATTTTTTGTAGTATTATTATTTGTTATTATTAATTTAATAGTAATATTTATCTTATTTTATTCTGAACATAAAATATATAAAATAAGTCAATGTAATAGGAGTTTATTTGTTATATTTTTATTTTAAAGGCAGCCATATTATTATTAATATTGTTATTATTATTATCATTATTTTTATCTTGAGTTTGAATTTAGAAGAAAAAATGCAGAAGTTGTATCTAAAGTAAATAATAAATTAAATTTACAACAAAAATTTTAATAATTTGCAAAACAAGCTATTATATGTTCTTATCTATGAAACAAAAATAAAATGCTCAAATATTTTTAGCCCCACCTTTTTATAAACTTTAATAGTTCAATATGAAAAGATCAAATATTTTTTAATCATCCAGGAAGTAACATTTCCGGTATAATAAACTAGCTCCACGGCATACCCCCAGGGGTCCCCGTACCCCAGGTTGGGAAACACAGCTGGAAGTCTGCCCCAGGTTTAAGTCAGAGCTGTGTTTGTTCAGCAGCAGAGTTATTTCTGCGTTTATATTTTTTAAATCATCAGTAAATAATACACTGCTCTGATTAAAGCACATACATTACACTCGTTACATAATCCTGACCTACAGCAGGGGTTCTCAGGCTGTGGTGCAGGCCCCACTGCTGGTACGCAGCAGTCAGGTCTGATCTGGTTTCATGGATTTGTTTTTTTTCTCCTGTTTTAGTCCAGGATTAAATCTGAAGCAGGGGCCACTGCTTAGTCCTGGTTTTGTCCAAGACTAGTCCTCCTGCTTTAGTTCTGGTTAATCCCAGTTTAGACCTTTTGAAGTCCTGGTTAAGTCCTGGTTAAGTCCTGGTTAAGTCCTGGTTTAGTCTTGGTTGAGTCCAACAAATGTAGATTACACCTAGTCCTGGTTTAGATCTTGTTTAGTCCTTAATTACTCCTGGTTTAGCTCTGGTTTAGTCTTGATTTAGTCCTACAACAGTAGATAAGACCTGGTTTAGACCTGGTTAAACCCTGGTTTAGACCTGTTTAAGTCCCAGGTTTAGACCAGGTTTGGTCCTAGAACTGTGCATTAAACCTAGTCCTGGTCTAGTCCTACAACTGAAGATTAGACCTGATTTAGACCTTTTTAAATCCTGGTTTAGTTTAGATCTAGTTTAAATCCTTGTTAAGCCCATGGTTTAGTCCTGGTTAGGTCCTAAATTGGTCCTTGTTTAGTCCTGGTTTAGACCCGGTTTGGTCCTAGAACTGTGGATTAGACCTGGTTTAATCCTGGTTTAGTTTTACAACGGTAGATAAGTCTTGGTTTAGATCTAGTTTTAGTCCTGGTTCAGTTCTCGTTTTGTCCCCATTAATGCTCATTTAATGTGTTCAAGTTGTATTTCCTGAGCTGAAGCACAGACCTGTGAGGAACTGAACCAGGTGAGACCAAATCCCTGACCAGGTCTAAACTCATTATTTTATAGTTACTCCACATTATTAAAGCTAAGTTAAAAACTACTTAGGACACTTTCTTTATTAATATAAGTATCCCATATGCAGCGGTAACAGTCAAAAACTACTGACACACAGAAATAAAAAACTACTGTCGTTATGTTTTGTCATTGATTTTATAAAGTCTCCATTAAAATGTTCATTATCTCCTAAAACTGCCTCTTTGGGTCCATTTAAATCGCATTAAAACTACGCTGACACAGAAATATATTTGTAACGGTGATTTTAAGACATTTAACAGTTTTATTAAAATGTTTTGCGTCTTTAAGAACTCACCGTGAACTTTCTGAGCCTTCACACAAACTTTAGCCTCTGCTGCCTCCGCCGCGCCTCGCTCTCCGCCCGGGTTTTCTCCTTAAAAACCGCGTTAAAATCGTGTAAAAGTCGTGTAAAAGTGGTGTTAAAAGCGTTTAAAAGTGAGTCCCGCGGTGCGCTGAGCCCGCGCTGTGCGCTGTGGCGCGGTCTCAGCAGGTTTTGGAGCAGGAACAGAGTCTGGACTCCTAAATCCTCCTGGAGCCTGAAGTCCGGCCCTTTTCTCCCGGAGCCGACAGTTAGCGCTGCCATGGCAACGGCGGACAGGGCTTCCGGTCCGGCTCTTTCACAATAAAACTGCGAACACAGTGGAAAAATACAGAATTATTATTATTATTATTATTATTATTATTATTATTATTACCTGTTTATTATTAATTTAATAATATAATAATTTAATTTCAGGATTTATTGTAATATATTATATTAGATAGATCAGTGGTTCACAAAGTGGGGTCCGGGGCCCCCTGGGGGTCCGCGAAGGTACTACAGGGGGGCCCCCAGAGGCTGTCTATTTTTCAATTTCAATTTTTTTATTTATTTATTTTATTATTATTATTTCAGACACATGTTTTGGTTCATAAAAACAAATAAAACATAAAATATATGTTTAAAAATATAAAAAGTCAATAGAAATATTAAATACCTAAAAACATGAAGTACATAAAAAACATTTGAAATTAATTACAGTTGTATACTTTCTTTACGTTTTAAAATATTACTTTAAAACAACTTTTAGTCAATAATGAGTGTTTTTGTAATGTTTTTATAAAAGAAACATATGGAGAAAAACATGTCAGAGTCTTTTGAATAGAGGGAAGTTTTATAGATAAATAGATAGATAGATAATGTTTATTCAGACGTACTCATATATATTTGACAGACATATAACAAAATTAGTCATTGTATAAATCAAAACCATTTCAATTGTCAACAAACTATCACCAATATAAATAAGTAAATAATTAAATATATATATTGTCTTGAAAAGAAATAACTTACATATTTACATACTTATTTTACACGTCTGAATAGGAGCGGGAAGAAGTAAAAAACGTATTTAATCCCACCCCTCTTCACAAATCCTTCACCTTACAAAAATTTATTCAACTTCCTTTTAACATTAATTTTCTACATCGCTCACTCCGTACCCATGAACTCCCAATACTCAATTTATTTTATCCAAATACTTAGCAAAAATCATTTTTTAATCGTTTTTAAACAGATATAAATATTATTATTATTGCAATATTAAACAAACAAAAAAAAAAACATAAATTGATTTGAGGCTCCGGACACGTATTTTGTCAGAAAGTCAGAAGACTATAACCTTTTCACAACAAGTACTGCCTCATAAAAAAAACAACAAAAAAAACATACATACATAAATGAATAATATTAAAAAATTATACAAAAAAATTGGCTTAACAAGTTCCGCGTTTAAAGGACTAAAATGAGCATAATTCTGTACCAACTCGGGTCTAAACCAGGTCTAAACTTCTGATACATTTCTGGTACTGACAGTAAGATAATTGCCTGTTTAGAGCCTACACAACCTACAAAAACATAACTGCGGAGAATGAAAAGTGCCAAAATGAAATAAATATTACATCAAATAAATAATGAATTAAATGAGTCAATAATCATGATGAACTGCAGCACAGAATCATGAAATTCTTATTTAAATAGTGAAATAATGTATGTTTTACATTTGAGATGAATTGTTTAATTAGCTATTTATTTCATTGGTCAGAATTTTGGTCAGGTTTTTTTTTTTTTTTTTTTTTTTTTGAAAGAGCCACCAGTTTAGAATTTTCAGGATGTACTTAAATTCATAAAAAAAAAAAAAAAATAAAAGAAAAAAAAAATCTAATTACTGGTTTCTTTAAGTGTTTATATTTCTGGTAGTGAGAGTAGTTTAGTCCTGGTTTAGTCCTGGTTTAGACCTGGTTTAGTCCTGGTTTAGTCCTGGTTTAGACCTGGTTTAGACCTGGTTTAGTCCTGGTTTAGTCCTGGTTTAGTCCTGGTTTAGACCTGGTTTAGACCTGGTTTAGTCCTGGTTTAGTCCTGGTTTAGACCTGGTTTAGTCCTGGTTTAGTCCTGGTTTAGACCTGGTTTAGACCTGGTTTAGTCCTGGTTTAGTCCTGGTTTAGACCTGGTTTAGTCCTGGTTTAGACCTGGTTTAGACCTGGTTTAGTCCTGGTTTAGTCCTGGTTTAGTCCTGGTTTAGACCTGGTTTAGTCCTGGTTTAGACCTGGTTTAAACCTGGTTTAGTCCTGGTTTAGACCTGGTTTAGTCCTGGTTTAGTCCTGGTTTAGTCCTGGTTTAGTCTTGGTTTAGTCCTGGTTTAGTCCTGGTTTAGTCCTGGTTTAGACCTGGTTTAGACCTGGTTTAGTCCTGGTTTAGTCCTGGTTTAGACCTGGTTTAGTCTTGGTTTAGTCCTGGTTTAGTCCTGGTTTAGACCTGGTTTAGACCTGGTTTAGTCCTGGTTTAGACCTGGTTTAGTCCTGGTTTAGTCCTGGTTTAGTCCTGGTTTAGTCCTGGTTTAGTCCTGGTTTAGACCTGGTTTAGACCTGGTTTAGACCTGGTTTAGTCCTGGTTTAGTCCTGGTTTAGACCTGGTTTAGACCTGGTTTAGTCCTGGTTTAGTCCTGGTTTAGACCTGGTTTAGTCCTGGTTTAGACCTGGTTTAGTCCTGGTTTAGTCCTGGTTTAGTCCTGGTTTAGACCTGGTTTAGTCCTGGTTTAGACCTGGTTTAAACCTGGTTTAGTCCTGGTTTAGACCTGGTTTAGTCCTGGTTTAGTCCTGGTTTAGACCTGGTTTAGTCCTGGTTTAGTCCTGGTTTAGACCTGGTTTAGTCCTGGTTTAGACCTGGTTTAGTCCTGGTTTAGACCTGGTTTAGTCCTGGTTTAGTCCTGGTTTAGACCTGGTTTAGACCTGGTTTAGTCCTGGTTTAGTCCTGGTTTAGACCTGGTTTAGTCCTGGTTTAGACCTGGTTTAGTCCTGGTTTAGTCCTGGTTTAGACCTGGTTTAGTCCTGGTTTAGACCTGGTTTAAACCTGGTTTAGTCCTGGTTTAGACCTGGTTTAGACCTGGTTAAGACCTGGTTTAGTTCTGGTTTAGACCTGGTTTAAACCTGGTTTAGTCCTGGTTTAATCCTGGTTTAGACCTGGTTTAGTCCTGGTTTAGACCTGGTTTAGACCTGGTTTAGTCCTGGTTTAGACCTGGTTTAGACCTGGTTAAGACCTGGTTTAGTTCTGGTTTAGACCTGGTTTAGTCCTGGTTTAGACCTGGTTTAGACCTGGTTTAGCCCTGGTTTAGTCCTGGTTTGTCCTCAGACCTGTCCCTCATGTTTCCACTGTGGCCCTTATTATTCCAGGTGTTTAGTGACAAACTGAGATAAAGCCCACAGCTTGAGAACCTGTGTTTACTTTGTCAGCTCTGACTTTCAGAGTCACCTGAAGGAGACGGCAGGGAGGAACTCTGTTCTTTTACTTTAAATTATGTCTAAAACACAGTTATTTCACTGCAGCGAGGACTCAGGGCTAAACTGCACTGTAGGCTTTAGAGCAGAGGTTCTCAATCTGTGGTACAGGTCCCACTGGTGGTACACAGGAAGGATTATCAGTTTTTTAATGTGTATTTAGAACTAGTTTTCCTTTCTGTTATAGTCCTGGTTTAGTCAGGATTGAGACTGTGTTTGTTCTGGTTTTGTGTGGTTTAGACCTGGTTTAGTCCCAGTTTAATCTCATGTTAGTCCTGATTTAGTCTCATTTTAGTCCAGATGTTACAATAAAACCCAGAGGTGGTTCTCAGTGTGAAAAGTTTGAGATCCACTGAGATCAGCTGTGGTTCTATTTAAATACTGCCATCTGCTGGAGCAAAGAGTGTATTACAGACAAAGATTAGAACGCACACAAAATGAATGTGATTTTAAACACTGACGAAATAAAAGGCTTTTATTGTCATTTACATTCAGTGTTAATCACATATGAGCGGACATATTTAGTGTTAAAATTGTGTGTTGAAATTATACACTTTACCTTTCATAAAATAAGAAAATCACACACAAATAAAGAAATAATTCAAGTAAAATGTAAACTTTGAGTAAATTATAGCATCAGCATCATCCATATTCCCTTTAGTTTACTTTAAGACTTACATTAGGTACAAAATCATGTCTTAAAATCTAATTAATTTAAATGTTAAGGTATGTTAGTTCCCAAAGTACGAGAACTGTCCTGGAGTAAAACTGTTCAGTAGGCTGTGTTTCTTACAGTAGAACTATCTGTGATGATATTTTAGCTTGCAGTAAATGGAACATAACTGTGGAAGCTGCTGATGGAGTGTTTTCAGATGAACCTGAGCTTCTGGAGTCAGTTCCAAACTGTCAACATCAACAAGAAACCTGAGACTAAAGAAGACTTGTTTTGGGTATAAACCAGAGATGTGACGAGACACAAATCCCACGAGACAAGAACATATTTTACCGCTACTGAAAAATGTTCTTTACGCCTGAAAATCATAAAAAGAAAAACTATTTAGCTGCATTTTAAAAATCAGCTTGTAATGATTGGTGTTTATTTTTATTATTTGACTTAAATGCAACAGCGGAAAATATAAACTGCCAAATGTTTTGCCACAAACTCAACGGACTCTCCTTTGTGAAAACTGCACACAGAACCTGATCCTGAGACCACGAGAGTCTTGTGACATTTTAATCTCGCGAGATCACGAGATTGTGAGATCTTGTGTCTTGTCACAGCCCTAATATAAAAACATAATGAATATCCATCAGCGTACTACAATATTTTAAAACAGCACATTAGAATAAAGCTAAGGATCCTGTCAAATTTAAAGATGGAGAACGGGACAGAAATCCTCAGCTCCTCTGTCCAGTAAAAATAAAAGCTCTTTAGATTTTGACGTCTACTTAAAGTTACACTGTGTAAGATTCCTGGTCTTGCGCCTCTAGGAGGCCACAGGTGCCACTGCACCGTCGCAAAACGTAAACACTAGGGCCCCTCCTCCTTCTGAAACTGTGCGAGCGTGCGTCTATTTCCATCATTGTTTCAACTTTCGTTGACCTGCTGCTACCTTTGGAAGTTTGGACTGGATCTTCTATAGAGTTAGCGCTAGCGTTAGCTTATCAACAAATATCGCGCAATGGTCGCAGTAAAAACAACTAATAACTGTATGAAAAAGCACGTTCTAAAGAAAAAATAAAGAGGCTAATTTACCTGCCCAACAATAAAGAAGCAAAAACGTGATCTGATTTGCAGCCTTCTCTGTCTCTCATCTGACGCCAGCGAGCAAAAGTCTGTCCGATGTTGACTCTTGTCTGCGATCTGGTGCGGTCCCTTTCACATTTTCTTTTTTCCCGCTCGGAGCAACAGATCGCGCCTCAGGCCTTATAATCGCTCAAAAAATCACAAAAACAAGTCAGTATGCCCCACATATTTAGGAGAAAAGTTACACAGTGTAACTTTAACTAAAAAACTAAATTCTCATCTGTTTAAAATCTGATTAGTTCACAGTTTTTAAAACGACAGTATCAGTAGTACTTTCTGTTACTGCAGTAGTAGTAAGTACTCAGAGTGTCTGTAGTATCGGCTCTGTGTGGTACTCGTCCTTGTATACTCCGTAGTGCAGTACTCGGTCCTGAGCCGCGGCCCAGGACATCTGTTTGGAGGAGAACCGTGCGGCCCAGACTCCTTTAGGGTCCACGGTCACGACCCCGCCCACAGAGCCCAGCCTGGTCCTCATGTGGGACAGGCCCAGGTCGCTCGCCTCCTCCGCAGATTTACCTGGGACACAACAGAGAGGGGTCAGTCTCAGAGCCCTGTCCGTCTCCCGGCAGGCGGAGGGGCAACACCCGTATGAAAAACAAAACACTGCTTCTTTTAGACCAATGGTTCCCAAACTGGGGTACGGGAACCCCCAGGGGTACGCAAAAAGATGTAGGGCAGGGGCAGGCAAATTTGATTGCAGTCGGGCCAAATAATTTTTGAACCATCAGATGGCGGGCCACAAGAATGGACATAAAGTTCTCTGTCATGGTTCCTTGGCAGCTTTAATATGTATACAAAAATATATAAATCAATAAATAAATACCTTCAAAATATATAAATCAGTAAATAAATACCTTCAAAATAAATAAATCAATAAATAAATACCTTCAAAATAAATAAATCAATAAATAAATACCTTCAAAATAAATCAATCAATAAATAAATACCTTCAAAATAAATCAATCAATAAATAAATACCTTCAAAATAAATCAATCAATCAATAAATACCTTTAAAATAAATAAATTAATAATACCTTCAAAATATATAAATCAGTAAATAAATACCTTCAAAATATATAAATCAATAAATAAATACCTTCAAAATAAATCAATCAATAAATAAATACCTTCAAAATAAATAAATCAATAAATCAATACCTTCAAAATAAATCAATCAATAAATAAATACCTTCAAAATAAATCAATCAATAAATAAATACCTTCAAAATATATAAATCAATAAATAAATACCTTCAAAATATATAAATCAATAAATAAATACCTTCAAAATAAATAAATCAATAAATAAATACCTTCAAAATAAATCAATCAATAAATAAATACCTTCAAAATAAATCAATCAATAAATAAATACCTTCAAAATAAATCAATCAATCAATAAATACCTTCAAAATATATAAATCAATAAATAAATACCTTCAAAATATATAAATCAATAAATAAATACCTTTAAAATAAATAAATTAATAATACCTTCAAAATATATAAATCAGTAAATAAATACCTTCAAAATAACTAAATCAATAAATAAATACCTTCAAAATAAATCAATCAATAAATAAATACCTTCAAAATAAATCAATCAATAAATAAATACCTTCAAAATATATAAATCAATAAATAAATACCTTCAAAATATATAAATCAATAAATAAATACCTTTAAAATAAATAAATTAATAATACCTTCAAAATATATAAATCAGTAAATAAATACCTTCAAAATAACTAAATCAATAAATAAATACCTTCAAAATAAATCAATCAATAAATAAATACCTTCAAAATATATAAATCAATAAATAAATACCTTCAAAATATATAAATCAATAAATAAATACCTTCAAAATATATAAATCAATAAATAAATACCTTTAAAATAAATAAATTAATAATACCTTCAAAATATATAAATCAGTAAATAAATACCTTCAAAATAACTAAATCAATAAATAAATACCTTCAAAATAAATCAATCAATAAATAAATACCTTCAAAATAAATCAATCAATAAATAAATACCTTCAAAATATATAAATCAATAAATAAATACCTTCAAAATATATAAATCAATAAATAAATACCTTTAAAATAAATAAATTAATAATACCTTCAAAATATATAAATCAGTAAATAAATACCTTCAAAATATATAAATCAATAAATAAATACCTTCAAAATAAATAAATCAATAAATAAATACCTTCAAAATAAATAAATCAATAAATAAATACCTTCAAAATAAATCAATCAATAAATAAATACCTTCAAAATAAATCAATCAATAAATAAATACCTTCAAAATATATAAATCAATAAATAAATACCTTCAAAATAAATAAATCAATAAATAAATACCTTCAAAATAAATAAATCAATAAATAAATACCTTCAAAATAAATCAATCAATAAATAAATACCTTCAAAATAAATCAATCAATAAATAAATACCTTCAAAATAAATCAATCAATCAATAAATACCTTCAAAATATATAAATCAATAAATAAATACCTTCAAAATATATAAATCAATAAATAAATACCTTTAAAATAAATAAATTAATAATACCTTCAAAATATATAAATCAGTAAATAAATACCTTCAAAATAACTAAATCAATAAATAAATACCTTCAAAATAAATCAATCAATAAATAAATACCTTCAAAATAAATCAATCAATAAATAAATACCTTCAAAATATATAAATCAATAAATAAATACCTTCAAAATATATAAATCAATAAATAAATACCTTTAAAATAAATAAATTAATAATACCTTCAAAATATATAAATCAGTAAATAAATACCTTCAAAATAACTAAATCAATAAATAAATACCTTCAAAATAAATCAATCAATAAATAAATACCTTCAAAATATATAAATCAATAAATAAATACCTTCAAAATATATAAATCAATAAATAAATACCTTCAAAATATATAAATCAATAAATAAATACCTTCAAAATATATAAATCAATAAATAAATACCTTCAAAATAAATCAATCAATAAATAAATACCTTCAAAATAAATAAATCAATAAATAAATACCTTCAAAATATATAAATCAATAAAAAAATACCTTCAAAATAAATAAATCAATAAATAAATACCTTCAAAATAAATCAATCAATAAATAAATACCTTCAAAATAAATCAATCAATCAATAAATACCTTCAAAATATATAAATCAATAAATAAATACCTTCAAAATATATAAATCAATAAATAAATACCTTTAAAATAAATAAATTAATAATACCTTCAAAATATATAAATCAGTAAATAAATACCTTCAAAATAACTAAATCAATAAATAAATACCTTCAAAATAAATCAATCAATAAATAAATACCTTCAAAATAAATCAATCAATAAATAAATACCTTCAAAATATATAAATCAATAAATAAATACCTTCAAAATATATAAATCAATAAATAAATACCTTTAAAATAAATAAATTAATAATACCTTCAAAATATATAAATCAGTAAATAAATACCTTCAAAATAACTAAATCAATAAATAAATACCTTCAAAATAAATCAATCAATAAATAAATACCTTCAAAATATATAAATCAATAAATAAATACCTTCAAAATATATAAATCAATAAATAAATACCTTCAAAATATATAAATCAATAAATAAATACCTTCAAAATATATAAATCAATAAATAAATACCTTCAAAATAAATCAATCAATAAATAAATACCTTCAAAATAAATAAATCAATAAATAAATACCTTCAAAATATATAAATCAATAAAAAAATACCTTCAAAATAAATAAATCAATAAATAAATACCTTCAAAATAAATCAATCAATCAATACCTTCAAAATAAATAAATCAATAAATACCTTCAAAATAAATCAATCAATAAATAAATACCTTCAAAATATATAAATCAATAAATAAATACCTTTAAAATAAATCAATCAATAAATAAATACCTTCAAAATATATAAATCAATAAATAAATACCTTCAAAATATATAAATCAATAAATAAATACCTTCAAAATATATAAATCAATAAATAAATACCTTCAAAATAAATAAATCAATAAATAAATACCTTCAAAATATATAAATCAATAAATAAATACCTTCAAAATATATAAATCAATAAATAAATACCTTCAAAATAAATCAATCAATAAATAAATACCTTCAAAATATATAAATCAATAAATAAATACCTTCAAAATATATAAATCAATAAATAAATACCTTCAAAATAAATAAATCAATAAATAAATACCTTCAAAATATATAAATCAATAAATAAATACCTTCAAAATAAATAAATCAATAAATAAATACCTTCAAAATAAATCAATCAATCAATACCTTCAAAATAAATAAATCAATAAATACCTTCAAAATAAATCAATCAATAAATAAATACCTTCAAAATATATAAATCAATAAATAAATACCTTCAAAATAAATCAATCAATAAATAAATACCTTCAAAATATATAAATCAATAAATAAATACCTTCAAAATATATAAATCAATAAATAAATACCTTCAAAATATATAAATCAATAAATAAATACCTTCAAAATAAATAAATCAATAAATAAATACCTTCAAAATATATAAATCAATAAATAAATACCTTCAAAATATATAAATCAATAAATAAATACCTTCAAAATAAATCAATCAATAAATAAATACCTTCAAAATATATAAATCAATAAATAAATACCTTCAAAATATATAAATCAATAAATAAATACCTTCAAAATAAATAAATCAATAAATAAATACCTTCAAAATATATAAATCAATAAATAAATACCTTCAAAATAAATAAATCAATAAATAAAAACCTCACCCCAACCGCGCCACCCGCTACTTTGCTACCTTTTTACACCTTTTAAAGGCAATTTCCCCACTGAGGGACTAATAAAGGTTTTCTTATTCTTATTCTTATCAGATAAACATTGGATGCTTATTGGATCGAGGCAAAGGTAACCATGACAGAAGGAGGTCACATGATACAATGCTTGCTATTTATTGGTTGGGGGACAACTAAAACCATGAAACCATGACAGAGAGCTGTGTGCTGGCAAATACAGAGTTTTACAGCACCACGGGGTTAAATGCTATTAAGTTGTAAAAGTGGATCAACTAAACCGTTTATGAGGCCTACCCCTGATGTAGGGGCTATGAAAAATAATTTTAGAACATGATTTGAACATTTGTTGATTTGTGAACAGCCTTACATTTTGTGTGTGTTTGTATGCGTTCTAACACAAAAATACACATCCCCTGTAGTGTTAAGGACATTTTTGTTTGTTAATATTATGATTAATATGTTTGGTAAAGTGTTTATTCTATAGACTAAATGTTTGGTAGATGTATTTATTTTGTAAGTGAACTAGTGTTGCTCACCAAAAATTGTGGTAAGATGTCAAATATTAATAATTCAACTTGGTGAGAAATAATTCACTGTAAGAGGGAAGCTCCAGGTTTTGTTTTGTTAAATTTAAGAACTTTTTAATAATTTTTAATGCCACTTAGAGTAAAATTTAATTCCAGCATCATCAGCATTATCAGTACTACTCTGAGTCAAGGGCTTCATTTAAAAGTCGAACACAAATGAAAGAACTCCAGCACTGTATTAAAAAAAAATATTGTGAAAAATGAATCATGCATTTCAATGATAACATTTCTTCAATAAATATATTTTGTTATTGTGATGACTTTACTTTTTTGGTAATATTAACATACTGTTTTAACAAATTTTAAGACCTAGATAAACAAAATTGAACACCTACTTATAACATTTAACACTTTTAAGGCCTTGATTTTGACAAGATCAAATTTAATACATATTTAATGTATTAAATAAAACCTTGGGGACACACCCGGCCTCACACAGACACACACCAGGATTTACGTTTGAATTTTTATTAAAAGTTGCCAGCGCCTTTATGTTTAAAGTCAGTGTCAATCACATTTTCATCTCATTTATTAATGCAATTTTTGTTGCTCCTGTGTGACGTCAGTGTAACAAACATGAGTCGTTCTAAAGCGTCCTGTAACATTCTGCTCAGTGGAAAAGCACCTTAAGCATATTTTCCATCTTAAGATTTAATTGGACAAATTATAAATGTTTCCTTTACCCTGCTCCATGTGGAAGAGGATGAGTCGGGCCAGAGTCACCTTCATGATGGCTTCTCCGTGTCCTGTGGTGGAGACGGCTCCTACTGCGTTATCTGCGTACCCCCCGCTCCCTGGACACAACAATAATAATATACACAAATATAATACACTTTCAATAAACGAGCTGCCAGTGTGGGAGACAGATACAGGTCGGTGAATAAATGCACTGCGTGTGTTTGTGTGAGGGTCTACTTCCCCGGTGAGGCTGGGGGTCACATGGGCAAGACGCGCACTTACCGTATTTTCTGGACTACAAGTCACACTTTTTTCCATCGTCTGCTAGAGGTGCGACGTATACTCAGGTGTGACTTATATATTAAAATATTTCAGGTGTTGGTTAGAGGGCGCTCTAGGCTTGTGTACCAGCATCTGCTGCACCTGTACCACTGACAATTTAAAATGTAAACATTACCACTAACAACTTAGGCTATAAAGACAACTGAGAAAGAGCGGAATAATTGGAAATGGAACTGATGCTGAGTCTGACGACAGCCACGCAGAGGAGGAAGCGGCGCTTCGTCTACCTCCGGAGTTGGCGGAGTTGTTCAGAAGCGACACCGAGGATGAAGAATTTAAAGGATTTAGCGATTAGGAGTGAGATGGTGAGTTTGGTGAACTTGTTATATTATGTTCTTTATGCTATAGTTATGTGAATAACTGTTAATATATTACGTTAACATACGAGACACCTATTCAGTTCGTTGTTTATGCTTCATGTAGCTGAATAACCATCAATGTGTTACGTTAGCATAGCGCACACCTATTCAGCTGTTGTTCTCTATTCTATTATTACTATAACTTGCCTTTCAACATGAAATGTCTGCTCTTGGTGTCGGATTTTGTAAAATAAATTTCCCCCCAGAAAATGTGACTCCAGTGTGACATATACGTTTTTTTCTTCTTCATTTTGCATTTTGTGGCTAGTGCCACTTATACTCTGGAGCCACTTATAGTCCGGTAAATACAGTACCTGTGACGCGGAGGAGGAGAGAGGAGGAGTTGGGTAGCTGTGATTTTTGTTGACCACTTCTACTTTGTTTAGTTTCATCATTTCAGTATTCATTTTATTAATATGTCACCTGTGCAGTAATCAGTATGGGCTGTGATAGCTGTGTGTTGTTTTAATAAACCTTTGTAAACGCAACCAGCATCCAGCATCCTGCATCCAGCATCTCTGTCCTGCACTAAGCCTTTCTACAGGACCCAATCTCAACCTCTCAGCAGATATTTAAAAGGATTTAACTTGCCCTGAGTTGTGTGGTCCTGTGTCTTTTATTGTTTTGTTTTTATTTATTTTGTTGTTTTCATACTTATGTATTGTTATGTTATTGTATTGCTCTTATTTGGTATTACTGGTTCTAATTATTTTAATGGGGACTAGTGGAGCTCAATAAAGAGATTGTTAATTGTATTATGTGCAGTACCTGTCTGTGTTGTTTGTAAAATGTGTTATACAAATAAAGTGGATTTGGATTATTTATGTAATTGCACTTGGGTCCCACTAGAGGGCAGAATTACGCTTTGTTTTCACACTGGAAACATTACTGGAACTATGTTTGACACACATTTGACTCTATTTGAGACCAAACTCAGGGAGCTAACACTAAATAACGGAAATACATTAATGATTATTATTATTTTGATATTATTATACAACAGAAACAAACAGAGTACAACAGTATAATCATATTTTCTGATAATGTTTGGTAAATAAAATCTCAAAGACTGCCATATCCAAGATTGTAAAAAAACACTTCTGTATAATTTAGTTGTATTAGTCTGAAGTTAAAAAAGTAAAGGTAAATAAAATATCTGTAAAGACGTACTTAGTCACAGCCTTAATGAGCGATGATAAAAGACAAACAAGACTCAGTCAGCATTTTGTTTAGAAGTGAACCATTAACTAAACCGTTAGAATCTCACACTGAACTGTATTGGATCAAAGGCCAAAGATATGTGAGAAACAACAATAAATCAATAATAATCCTCTCCTAAAGTTTGAAGTCAGTCTAAAGTCAGTGAAGCAGCTGTTCTTGGTAAACTAGTTTGTGTTTAAGCCTGGACCTCTGTGGCATTAAAAATAGTTTATTGTGTAATGTGGACACTTATGGACTGATTGAGCCTGGACTGGATACAGTGTTCAAAAGTATAAAGTTTGTGTTTTTCGGTTTGGGCATGCTGAGAAATCTTCATTAATTACACTTATGCCCTATTTTAGGCATGAAATGAACTCAATGCCCATTTTGTACAGACCATAATGTTCCTAACGATGTATAATATGCCTGTATAGACCAAATAATAACCTTGCAAATTATGGTTTATGCAGAGTTACTTTCTGAATCTGGTTGCTGCTGAATTTATTCAAGTTTCAAGTTTACGTACGGAAATCCTGACAGACTTTAACACTTTTTAGAGACTTAAATTCAGATTTATGATTTAAGACTTTTTAAACCCTTGTGGAAACCCTGTTTTAGGTATATATGGATATATATTGCCTTTTCAGTAATGTTCCAAACTTGAAGGTCTGCTTTGTCAAAATATTTATATGCCTCTAAGGATTTTAAGCCTTTAAATGTGTCCCTATAAAGTGAGATTGTCGATTGATTGACTAGATAAATTGTAAAAGTCGTGGTATGCCAAATCGGATTGCGTGTTGAAGGCTGGTGAATAAGGATGCTCCGATCAGGATTTTTGAGGCTGATCACCGATCAGCCTCTGCTGTGATCGGCCAATACCGATCATGGCCGATACCGATCACGTGGTCTTCAATGTAGTAATGTATTGTATGCAGGCTATGATTAGTTCCATTTGAAAAATACTGTAGCCTTTGTAAATATAAAAGAACAACAAAATTCTACTTATTTTTGTTTTAGAAGAGGTTTTGTTGCATTATCGGTCTTTAATGTGTGCCCAGTGTCTGTGGCTTTGTTTGAATGCTCCGCTGATGTAAAAATCAGCTGTTCTTAATTGGTTCCTTTAATGCGAGTCCGCGGTGCAGCGCCTGCGTCCGCGTAACGCGCAGCCAAACCAGGTTGAAACACAGTGGACTAAAGAGCAGACAGCTCCTGCAGCCAGGTCTGACAACGTCTGAATGAAGAAAACGTGCACAAGAGCAGAGAAGACAACGATGAAAGGTGCTCCTCTCAGACTCACGGACACATGGGCTGCCTTTTTACTTTCTCTTTCCATTAGCAGCCATTTGGTGCAGTTTAAGCCACAAAACGCACAGTTTTCTCCGCGTAACAAGACACAGGCAGACTCTGAACTTTCTTAATCCTTTTAACGTAACTGTTAGCGGGTTAGCTGTAGCTCTATTTACGTTGGTGTTTGCAAATACACGCACTGCTGCGCCTCGGTTCTGTCCCGTGCGCTCCAGGAGCAGGCGGGGACACAGCGGGGCCACAAAGCAGCGCCTCCAGGGCAGGTTTGTGTTCATTATAACCAGGGCTTAACTTAAAAACACTGCTAAAATAACGCTACTGCTGTTTAATCAAACCAGAGTTGCAGGACAGTAAATGTGAGAGCCTCGCGTGTTTATTGTAATTTGATCGGCCCTTCTGATCGGCCCATTTTACCGATCACCGATCACTCTATTTTTAGCCATGATCGGCCGATCATGATCGGCGGCCGATCGATCGGAGCACCCTTACTGGTGAACTGTAATTTTGCCACATCATATCATAAGGGTCTGAAGCACCGTCAAGTGAACATTTCTCTAAATATCGTGTCTGACCTGAACTGGTTTAGAAAGTGTTGAGTCAAGAGGCAGCTTCAACAAACCAAGTCAAACTGAGAACAGCTCTGACCGATGCACGGCGTGTCCCCCACTCGTCCCTCCATCTTGTTGAGGATTCCTCCGGTGGAAGTGGCACAGGCGACGTTTCCTTCCGCGTCCACCGCCACCGCTCCGACTGTACCCATCTTCCCCCTGGGACGCACAAGACCCTAAAGTTTACATCTTTTAAACAGAGGTAACGTTTAAAGACCTGGCCTTAAAATAAAATACTCTTTAAGGTGTGGAGGATACCCAGAGAGTGAACATTATTATATTTCTGTCTCACATCTGACACTGCACAGGGTTGGCCCCCGGCTGCAGGTTCTTCCTCCACCTCATCCTGGAGTATTCTGTGATCAGGGACTCTGTGGGGACCTCGGGGACCCCCATCTGCTGGGCAAAGAGAGTGGCGCCCCCTGCTGTCAGACACGCGTGCTCTGTCTGGAGAAGAAGGGAAAACTTTTTTATACAGGCCTGGGATCGGCCCATAGAGCTCCCTGACCTTTCATCCCCTGTGGCTATTTGTTTAGTCCTGGTTTAGACCTGGTTTAGTCCTGATTTAGACCTGGTTTAGTCCTGATTTAGACCTGGTTTAGTCCTGGTTTAGTCCTGGTTTAGCTCTGCTTTAGTCCTGATTTAGACGTGGCTTAGTCCTGATTTAGACCTGGTTTAGTCCTGGTTTAGCTCTGCTTTAGTCCTGATTTAGACCTGGTTTAGTCCTGGTTTAGTCCTGGTTTAGCTCTGCTTTAGTCCTGATTTAGACCTGGTTTAGTCCTGGTTTAGCTCTGCTTTAGTCCTGATTTAGACGTGGCTTAGTCCTGATTTAGACGTGGCTTAGTCCTGATTTAGACCTGGTTTAGTCCTGGTTTAGCTCTGCTTTAGTCCTGATTTAGACCTGGTTTAGTCCTGGTTTAGTCCTGGTTTAGCTCTGCTTTAGTCCTGATTTAGACCTGGTTTAGACCTGGTTTAGTCCTGGTTTAGCTCTGCTTTAGTCCTGATTTAGACCTGGTTTAGTCCTGGTTTAGTCCTGGTTTAGCTCTGCTTTAGTCCTGATTTAGACCTGGTTTAGTCCTGGTTTAGCTCTGCTTTAGTCCTGATTTAGACGTGGCTTAGTCCTGATTTAGACGTGGCTTAGTCCTGATTTAGACCTGGTTTAGTCCTGGTTTAGCTCTGCTTTAGTCCTGATTTAGACCTGGTTTAGTCCTGGTTTAGTCCTGGTTTAGCTCTGCTTTAGTCCTGATTTAGACCTGGTTTAGACCTGGTTTAGTCCTGGTTTAGCTCTGCTTTAGTCCTGATTTAGACCTGGTTTAGTCCTGGTTTAGTCCTGGTTTAGCTCTGCTTTAGTCCTGATTTAGACCTGGTTTAGCTCTGGTTTAGTCCTGATTTAGACGTGGCTTAGTCCTGATTTAGACCTGGTTTAGTCCTGGTTTAGTCCTGGTTTAGCTCTGCTTTAGTCCTGATTTAGACCTGGTTTAGCTCTGGTTTAGTCCTGGTTTAGCTCTGCTTTAGTCCTGATTTAGACCTGGTTTAGTCCTGGTTTAGTCCTGGTTTAGCTCTGGTTTAGTCCTGATTTAGACCTGGTTTAGTCCTGGTTTAGTCCTGGTTTAGCTCTGCTTTAGTCCTGATTTAGACCTGGTTTAGTCCTGGTTTAGTCCTGGTTTAGCTCTGCTTTAGTCCTGATTTAGACCTGGTTTAGTCCTGGTTTAGCTCTGCTTTAGTCCTGATTTAGACCTGGTTTAGTCCTGGTTTAGTCCTGGTTTAGCTCTGGTTTAGTCCTGATTTAGACCTGGTTTAGTCCTGGTTTAGTCCTGGTTTAGCTCTGCTTTAGTCCTGATTTAGACCTGGTTTAGTCCTGGTTTAGTCCTGGTTTAGCTCTGCTTTAGTCCTGATTTAGACCTGGTTTAGTCCTGGTTTAGTCCTGGTTTAGTCCTGGTTTAGTCCTGATTTAGTCCTAGTTTAGACCTGATGAGATGAAGGAGATGAGTTAGGTGAACCCATCCCTGGCCTGTGACCTTCAGTGCTGGGGTCGGTGGAGGAGCCGTACCTTGTCCATGACCAGTCTGGCGAGCCTCACAGGGTTAGCGATGTTCCTGACGGCAGACACCGCTCCAGACGCTAAGTCCTTCCCGTCCATGACGATGGCGTCCATCTCCACCTCTCCACTGGCCGTCAGCACCGAGCCACAGCCTGAGAGGACAAAATGTCTCTGTTAGCAACAAAATAACCACGGCTGTCTTCTCAGGGCCAACTGGGTTTGTACTCCTTCTGCAGGGTGGCACTCCTTTAGAGAGAGGGTGAAGAGCTCGCTCACCCAGGAGGAACTCGGAGTAGAGCTGCTGCTCCCCCACATCGAGAGGAGCAGCTGAGGCTTGAGTTTCAGAGCCTCCTGGGTGCCTCCTTCACCTTTGCCGAGATAATCCATCCACCTCACAGGAGTGGTATATCAAGATGCTGATCAGACAGCATGAATATTGCACAGGTGTGCCTTAGGCTGGCCACAATAAAAGGCCGCTCTAAAATGTGCAGTTTTACTTTACTGGAGGAATCCGGGAGGGGCAGAAAACAGTCAGTATCTTATGTGACAACCATTTGCCTCACGCAGTGCAACACAGAGTTGGTCAGGTTGTTGGCTGTGGCCTGTGTTGGTCCACTCCTCTTCAATGGCTGTGTGAAGTTGCTGGATATTGGCAGGAACTGGAACCCGCTGTCGTATTCACTGATCCAGAGCAAGTCCGGTGCTGGCCATGCAAGAACTGGGATGGTTTCAGCTTCCAGGAACTGTACAGATCCTTGCAACACGCGTGACCCCAAGCATTATCACGCTGCAACACGCGTGACCCCAAGCATTATCACGCTGCAACATGGCCCCAAGCATTATCACGCTGCAACATGGCCCCAAGCATTATCACGCTGCAACATGGCCCCAAGCATTATCACGCTGCAACATGGCCCCAAGCATTATCACGCTGCAACATGGCCCCAAGCATTATCACGCTGCAACATGGCCCCAAGCATTATCACGCTGCAACATGGCCCCAAGCATTATCACGCTGCAACATGGCCTCAAGCATTATCACGCTGCAACATGGCCCCAAGCATTATCACGCTGCAACATGGCCTCAAGCATTATCACGCTGCAACATGGCCCCAAGCATTATCACGCTGCAACATGGCCTCAAGCATTATCACGCTGCAACATGGCCCCAAGCATTATCACGCTGCAACATGGCCTCAAGCATTATCACGCTGCAACATGGCCCCAAGCATTATCACGCTGCAACATGGCCTCAAGCATTATCACGCTGCAACATGGCCCCAAGCATTATCACGCTGCAACATGGCCCCAAGCATTATCACGCTGCAACATGGCCCCAAGCATTATCACGCTGCAACATGGCCCCAAGCATTATCACGCTGCAACATGGCCCCAAGCATTATCACGCTGCAACATGGCCCCAAGCATTATCACGCTGCAACATGGCCCCAAGCATTATCACGCTGCAACATGGCCCCAAGCATTATCATGCTGCAACATGGCCTCAAGCATTATCACGCTGCAACATGGCCCCAAGCATTATCACGCTGCAACATGGCCTCAAGCATTATCACGCTGCAACATGGCCCCAAGCATTATCACGCTGCAACATGGCCTCAAGCATTATCACGCTGCAACATGGCCCCAAGCATTATCACGCTGCAACATGGCCTCAAGCATTATCACGCTGCAACATGGCCTCAAGCATTATCACGCTGCAACATGGCCTCAAGCATTATCACGCTGCAACATGGCCCCAAGCATTATCACGCTGCAACATGGCCCCAAGCATTATCACGCTGCAACATGGCCCCAAGCATTATCATGCTGCAACATGGCCTAGAGCATTATCACGCTGCAACATGGCCTCAAGCATTATCACGCTGCAACATGGCCCCAAGCATTATCACGCTGCAACATGGCCCCAAGCATTATCACGCTGCAACATGGGGCCGTGCATTATCATGCTGCAACATGGCCTAGAGCATTATCACGCTGCAACATGGGGCCGTGCATTATCATGCTGCAACATGGCCTCAAGCATTATCACGCTGCAACATGGCCTCAAGCATTATCACGCTGCAACATGGGGCCGTGTATTATCATGCTGCAACATGGCCTAGAGCATTATCATGCTGCAACATGGCCCCAAGCATTATCACGCTGCAACATGAGGCCGTGCATTATCATGCTGCAACATGGCCTAGAGCATTATCACGCTGCAACATGAGGTGATAGTCGTGGATGAATGGCACAACACTGGGCCTCAGGATCTTGTCACAGTATCTCTGTGCATTCAAAATGCCATCAATAAAATGCAGCTGTATGTCCATAACATACACCTGCCCATACCATAACCCCACCGCCACCATGAACCACTCCATCCACAACGTTGACATGAGCAAACCACCAACGCCATACACGCTGTCTGCCATCTGCCCTGTACAGTGAAAACTGAGATTCATCCATGAAGAGAACACCTCTCCAGTGCCAGACGCCATTGAATGTGAGCAATGGTCCACTCAAGTTGGTTACAATGACGAACTGCAGTCAGGTCGAGGCCTGATGAGGACGATGAGCATCCAGATGAGCTTCCCTGAGGTTTCTGACAGCTCATGCAGAAATTCTTTGGTTATGCAAACTGATTGTTGCAGCATCTGTCCAGGTGGCTGGTCTCAGATGATCTTGGAGGTGAAGATGCTGGATGTGGAGGTCCTGGGCTGGTGTGGTTACACGTCTGTGGTTGTGAAGCTGGTTGGATGTACTGCCAAATTCTCTGAAACGCCTTTGGAGACGGCTTATTTGGAGAAATGAACATTCAATTAACGGGCAACAACTCTGGTGGACATCCTGCAGTCAGCAGCCAACTGCACGCTCCCTCAAAACCTGTGACATCTGTGGCATTGTGCTGTGATAAAACTGAATATTGACTGAGTGACCTTTTATCGTGGCCAAAATGGGCACACCTGTGCAATATTCATGCTGTCTGATCAGATCCACCACACCTGTGAGGGGGATGAATTATCTTGGCAAAGCAGAAGGAGGCACCCAGGAGGCTCTGAAACTCAAAACATGAGTATGATTATTTATGAAGGACCTCAGAGAGGAGTGGTGCTCAGACTGTGGTACAGGGACCACTGGTGGTACATGGGCCTCCTCAGGTGGGACTGTTTATCAGTTCAGGTCCTGATTTAGTTATTCTTGCATTTATATCACTACTTTGACCTGGTTTAGACCTGGTTTAGTCCTGGTTTAGTCCTGGTTTAGTCTTGGTTTAGTACTGGTTTAGTCTTGGTTTAGTCCTGGGTTAGTCCTGGTTTAGTCCTGGTTTAGTCCTGGTTTAGACCTGGTTTGGTCCTGGTTTAGTCCTGGTTTAGACCTGTTTTAGTCCTGGTTTAGACCTGTTTTAGACCTGTTTTAGTCCTGTTTTAGTCCTGGTTTAGTCCTGGTTTAGACCTGTTTTAGACCTGGTTTAGTCCTGGTTTAGACCTGGTTTAGACCTGTTTTAGACCTGTTTTAGTCCTGTTTTAGTCCTGGTTTAGTCCTGGTTTAGACCTGTTTTAGACCTGGTTTAGTCCTGGCTTAGACCTGTTTTAGTCCTGTTTTAGTCCTGGTTTAGACCTGGTTTAGTCCTGGTTTAGACCTGGTTTAGACCTGGTTTAGTCCTGGTTTAGACCTGTTTTAGACCTGGTTTAGTCCTGGTTTAGACCTGTTTTAGTCCTGGTTTAGTCCTGGTTTAGTCCTGGTTTAGATCTGGTTTAGTCCTGGTTTAGACCACTCCTCTGTCCGTATGAATATAAAGTTTCAGAGTTAGTCGTGTCTCTCACCAGCGTTGAAGTGTGGGTTGTTCTCCATCTGCGCCACCGCCTCCACCACTGCGTCCATGCTGCTGCCCCCTGCTGTCAGGAGGCTGTACCCCGCCCTCACCGCCGCACACACCCCAGCCGTGGACCCCCTCGCCCGCTCCTCCGGGATGTGCCCCGCCCCGCCGTGGACCACCAGCACCGGCAGCATCTGTCAATCAAACACAGCGGCAGGATAACTAAGCTCAGATTCAATGGAAGAAAACAGGACTAAACCAAGGTCTGAACCAGAATTAAACCAGGTACAAACAAGGCGCAAGTGTGTAGTAGTAGTAGTAGTAGTAGTAGTAGTAGTAGTAGTAGTAGTAGTAGTAGTAGAACCAAAGTATAGAACATTTCTCAGCCGCAGATATTGTGGACACTTTTACAGCTGGTTTAGTCTCTGTGCTGTTGCTCCTGTCTGCTCCTCCAAACTGAGAGTGTTCTGACAATCAGAGGAGGAAGAAGTACTCAAACCTGTACCTAAGTAAAAGTACTTTTACTTCAAAATAATATTACTTAGAAGTAGTTAACAAATGACACAGTTGGTAAGTACTACTTTTGTACTACTACCAAGATGAGGAGTTTGTACTTGGGAGTGCTAAGTTCTACTACTACTACTACTACTACTTTTACTACTATTCTACTACTACTACTGTTACTACTGCTACTACCACTACTACAACTACCAATTCTACTTTTACTACTACTGCTGCTACTACTATTCAACTATTACTACTACAACTACCACTACTGCTACTATTCTACTACTACTGCTACTACTACTATTACTTGTACTACTACTACCTGCATACACTTTTTTAACATTGTGAAGCCTCGAAAATATCATGAATCATTTAGGTTTATATTTTAAAATACAACAACTAAAATGCTGATGATTTTACAGTTGAAAGAAAAAGTAAGTGGTATCGGATTTTTGCATGATTTGGTGATAAAACGTGATCTGATCTTCATCTAAGTCACAACAACAGACAAACACAGTCTGCTTAAACAGACACAAAATATATATGTTTTCATGTGTTTATTGAATATTTATTTAAACATTCACAGTACAGGATAAAAAAACTAAGTGAACGTTTGGATTTAATAACTGTTGACCTCCTTTGGCAGCAATAACCTCAACAATGTTCTCTGTAGTGAAGATCAGAGCTGCACAGCTCAGGAGGAGTTTTGGACCATTCCTCTTTACAAAACTGTTTAAGTTCAGTAATATTCTTGGGACGTCTGCTGTGAGCTGCTCTTCTGAGGTCAGGCCACAGAATCTGAGTCGGGCTGAGGTCAGGACCCTGGGCCACTCCAGAGGCGGAGTTTCTTCTGTTGTTGGTTTGCTTGTGTTCTGGGGCAGTGTCCTGTTGTCCGTCCTCTGCTGAGCTTCAGGTGGTGGACAGGTGGGCTTAGGTTTTCCTGCTAAATGTTTTGATAAACTTGGGAATTAATTTTGCTGTTGATGATAGCAAGTTGTCCAGGCCCTGAGGCAGCAGAGCAGCCCCAAACCCTGATGCCCCGCCACCAGACTTCACAGTGGGGATGGGGTTTTGATGTTGGTGCTGTGTCTTTTTTTCTCCACACACAGCGTTGTGTTCCTTCCAAACTCAGCTTTGGTTTCATGTCCACAGAATATTTTACTGCAGTGCTGTGGAACATCCAGGAGCTCCTTTGCAAACCTCAACATGCAGCAATGTTTCTTTTAGACAGCAGTGGCTTCCTCTGTGGTGTCCTCCCATTAAGTCCATTCCTCTTCAATGTTTTACCCATTGTAGATTTTTGAACAAAGATGTAGCTTGTGCCTTGCGTCTTTAGCTGACGCTCTAGGATTCTTTACAAACACACACCGTCACCCAGACTTTCTCCTGAAACGTTCAGGAGGGGCTCTTTGTTTGTACGGAGGTTATCCTTGGGGCCCCTAGAGCTGTGTCCGGAGCCATGAGATGTTTGTCTGCAGCAGGAGAAGGTCCGGAGGCGGATGACGCTCCACAGCTTGTTTGTGCTTCACTTTTCTCTGTAGAGTTCAGTTTTACATTAGATCGAGTAAGTGCGGGGATATCAGCGCTTAAACCGCCGTCACTGCTAAGGACTCTGCTCTTGTATTTGTTAGCTTCGTGTGCATAAACACATAAAAACATATCATTTTTAGCAGCATTAGTTTAGGCAGACTGTGTTTGTCTATTGTTGTGATTTAGATGAAGATCAGATCACATTTTATAACTAAATACCACAGAAATCCAAGTAGGGTTCCAAATCGAAAAAGGAAATTGTAACTTTCATACAGAATAATTAGTGTGAATTTTTAAATCTAAAAATATACAGTACGTAATTACTTTCACATGATGATGAATATCATTATATATTAATATTTAATCTTATATATAAAAACAATACTCATGTATAATTAATTTTAAATATCGTCGTGAATATTAATACATTTCTGTTTTTTTTTTTTTTTATATATTCAGGATTACTCTTATTTATTTTTACATAAATGCAAAACGTTTAGTGATACTGTTTGTTTACGTCGTTTTTACTGTTTGTCCAGGTCAAACATACAGAATTTATCAGACTTTAACTACAGAAGAATGAAGGTAAAATGCACAAATATCCACACAGTGTTTATATTTTTCTTGGGTGCACAGTGTTACCTTGGCTCTCTGCAGGACTGAGCAGGACCGGGACTTGGACCAGGACTGACCAGGACCGGGACTTGGACCAGGACTGACCAGGACTTGGACCAGGACTGACCTACTTCTGCAGCGAGTCTCCGAAAAAACGAAACAAAAATAAACGCGGTTTCAAAGTAAAGCCGTGCAGGATCTGAGCTGACTCTGTCTCTGTCCTGAAACAAAACCTGCAGTAAACAGCGAGCTGCCTCTGACCGAAAACCACCGAATAAACACAACAAACTTCCGTCAAACAGCAAAACACTTCCGGGAAACACAGGAAACTACAAAATAAAAGTGGATTTGTGAGTTTAAGTTGAAGTCGTAAAGGAAGCGGAGTTAGTTGCAATTTTTTTTAGGGTAATAAAGTTATTTTTTTATTAAAAATATGTGGAAATTAAATTTATGTAGGCTAGGCTTTAAATTTCAACACTGAAAAGTTCAAACTGTTTTTAAAAATTAAAGCTTTAAGGTTAAGCTGTAGGTCCCATATTCTGCTTTTATTTTTATTCAGAATCAGAAAAACGTTATTTATCCCCAGCTTCATAGCCGTACAATAATCCATCCCTAACTGACAAACATGAAATAAATAAGTACATAAATATATAGTTGTGTAAATTTCCACACAGACAAACAGCAAATGGCACAAAATAACATTACAAGTCAGAATCTATAACATTTCCATTACTATATATACGTCAGGGATCAGAGCCGTCAGAGCCATAGTCAGGGCTAAATAAACGTGGCAGCACACTCACTGTCTTTAATTACAAAGTAACACAGTAACACGCAGTGGCTACGGTGTAGTTTATTTCAACTTCGCTCGCCTCGTAGCTTGTGCAGATGAAAAGTTAAACAGCAGTTTTTAATGTTAGAATAAACAACTACATACCTCTACTTTGGCCCCTTTTTTCCTCCTCCTCTTCTCTCCACTTTCTGAAGGCAGCACCTGATGCTTGGACGCCTTTTCATGATAAAAAATTGTCAAACTACTGTTGATGTAACATCCATCAGTTTAGGGACCGCTGCTGTGATGCGCGGATTTTTTTAATATATATATTAGAGTACAAAGAAGAAATAACACGATTCACTTGATTTTTAATTATTTGTTATTTATTTAAAAAAATTTTTTTTTTTTTTTGCAGCTGGGCGCCCCCTCCAGCAGATGGCGCCCTAGGCAACCGCCTAGACGGCCTATGCCTAAAGCCGGCTCTGTCAGGGATACAAAGCCCTGAAGGAGTGCATTGCCATAAAAAAATTATATAAAATATGCCATAAAAATAGATTCCAACAATAAAAAACAATTCAAAAAATAAATAAAAAGGAATAAAAGTACATTATGAAAATAATTTAAAATGGATAATAGAGTTTGATAATGAAATAGTGTGGACTCCTTTGCATCAGTATTTCAGGTTTTATAACTTAAAATAAAGTATCTGTGGAAAAGCTCTTCTGTTGGGAGCTGTTACTGTGATTTTGCAGAGAACGCTGGGGACTGGACAGAGTATAAAATGGCTATTTAGCACAGCTGTTAGCGACATGAGGCTAACAGATAGATTTGTGAGCTGATGCTTCATAGTGACAGAGGTTTAAGGCTGAAATGATCAGAACGAGTCCGGTGACGGTGTCTGGGCTTTAGAAACGCGCAGGAGCACTTCCTGGTTTCATGTGTCTATGTAGAGCTGTGAGACCGAGCGTTTTCAGCTCTGGAGAAGGGCAGCGCCTCAGCATACAGGATTACTCAAACAGAATACTGCTGCAGGTCTGTTTTTGAGGAGGAGACCACATTAGAACAGCGTTAATCAAGTGTTGTCATCATTTATAACTAAACTAATGTGATCTTTAAACAATTAATTGGCAAGATTTTGTAAAATGTGAATTATTTGTACTTTATTATTTAAATGACTTGTTTTTTTTTTAACACTTTTTGTTTGCATGTGGTTTTCTTGTCCTGTATGTACTCATTATGTTATGGTCTTACAAAAAGAGGAACCCAGAGAAGGCAAACTGAGCACTGCTGGAGGAGGAGCACGCTCACATCTCCTTTTGAGCACATACTCAGTTTAATTCTGTTTTATTTATATAGCCCACTATTACAAGTACAGGGGTAGACATAAACAAACAAACAAACAAACAAACAAACAAACAATCAGACTGTCCCAGGACATCCTCTGTTTATAAAATTCTGCACGGCCCCCACTGCTCTGCAAGAATTTGTCAAGAAAAGTCAAGTTAGATGTACAAGTTCCAGAGGTGACTGTGGAATTCCATCTAGAACAAGCACTTTTGGAGCGGCTGTTTTCTCTTTCCCAGCTTCTCAAACCTGCAACACAATCCCAGTAACAATACGTGAGCCGTCTACTCTCAGCTCCTTTTCAGAACAATTCAAGTCATGGCCGTTAGAAAATCAAAACTGTCCACATAATTATTAAACACAAATTGATTTTAGAGCGAATAATGTACGTCTTCTCGCACTTGAGTCAGGATATTATATAGTATCTCTGTAATTTGAATGTGGTAATTATGATTTAGTTTCTGTAATGTATGAGAGGGATGTAGAACAGGTGTGTCTGAGTTTGATGAATACCTGGTAAATTGAAGGTGATAAATTGTGCAGGTATTCTGTAATGTACTTTGTATTTCCTTTTCTTGTACTTACAGTGTTTTTTATGAATTGTTGTGTGGCTGGTTTCTTTCAGCAGGGACTAAGGATGGAAATTAGCACTCTGCATATTTACAGAGATATGTGACTTTTTCATGTTTCTGTTCTTAATGTGCATTGTCCCTTCAATAAACAATAAACAAACAAACAAAAAACTCATTTTGTTTGCATATTTTGTGTCAAACCATAAGACTTGTGTCCACTGACTTTCTTGACTCCCTTGTCCCTACAGCTGCTCTAAAAAGTGTAAAGAAAGTGAGTTTGAGTGCCCCCTAGTGTAAAAAAAAACCTACACTTCCTCTCTCTTTATGGGTCTGTCTGGAGCTGACCGTGGTGCTGATATCCTAAACCCATCACTAACCTTTACTAACAATTCCTTTAGAATCTGACCATTTCTTTTACAGATATCTTTCTAACAGACTGACAAACAAACAAACTAATGCTGGAGAACATATACTCTTCCTGCTGGAAGTGTAAAGCGCAGACAAACTGAGCACAGCTGAAGGAGAAGCGCTCCACTTTCCTGAAGCTCGTGGTGTTTCTGCTGCTCTGGCCCAGGAGCTGACCGTGGTGCTGAATTTATATGAAACTCAGAAAGTTTTGAGTGTCCTTTTCCAGTGTGAAAAGTTTCCTGGACAGTTTTAAATGGGAACTATGTAACTTTCTTCTTTTCATGTCCGTTTTGGTCACATTCTTCTCTACACAGCGCCCCCTACTTTTGGGAGTAAAGCACTAATTCCTCCACCTCTGCTTCTGAGTCGTGCTTTTTCCGCTCTGCAGGAGGAAGGGAAGAAAAGGTTTTTGTGGACAGTGTTTTGGGGAGAAATGTCACCCGTTTATTTTGTGGTGAGTTCAGTTATGTTCTCTTCTTATTCTTTCCTTTGGTCTTCTCTCATCTGTACGGTGGCCCTGAAGGGCAAGTCACATGGACAAAATAAAAAACACACAAACAAAAACTAAAATATGCACATAAATTCAGAAACATGCACACAAATTCAAAAATACACAAATTTGGAAACACAACAGGTCTTTTTTGTCCAATCACAGTCAAGCACATAAGTCTTACCCTTTCTGAATTTGTGTGCGTTTTAAAATTTGTGTTCGTTTTTAGATTTGTGTGCGTGTTTTTGAATTTGTGTGCGTGTTTTAAAATTTGTGTGTGTTTTTGAATTTGTGTGCGTGTTTTAAAATTTGTGTGCATACTTTAAAATTTGTGTGTGTTTCCAAGTTTGTGCGCATATTTTAAAATTTGTGTGCTTGTTTTTGAATTTGTGAGTATTCTTAAAAATTGTCTGTGTGTTTCTGAATTTGTGTGCATATTTGTAAATTTCTGTGCATGTTTTTAAGTTTGTGTGCATGTTTTTAAGTTTGTGTGTGTGTTTTCAAATTTGAGTGCATTTTTTAATTTGTGTGCGTGTGTTTTTGAACCATCTGCTGCCTCCTAGTGTGCAGTGAGTGGAATATGGTTTTATGCTGGTTTTATCCAGGCTTAGGACTGGCACAAAGAGTACAGTGGCTTTATGATTTAGAGTTGTAGCTGTTTTTATTCCAACACTGGACACGGAGAGCTGTAAATCTAAATGAATAAAAAGGAAGTAGGGGACTCTTATTTGTTTTAATTAAAAACAGAGCAGAAATAGAAAAAATATTGATAATGAAACTAATTTTTTAAAAAAAAGGAAGCGAGGAAAGGAGACGAGGTCGCAGGAGAGCAAGCGCGAGGACAGCCCCACATTCATAAATCCGGCTCCGCGCGTAGTTTTATAAGAAGCGTCCCCAGTGCGTGCCGTAGCGTGTCGTGAGCGCGCCCCTCTCATTCTGAAATGAGGAGCTGCATGCGCGCCCCCGCCGCAGGAAGCAACGTGCGCGCGCTCGGAGGGGCTGCGGTCCCATTGACGGTCCGTCTCCTGGCAGCAGCGGCAGCAGCAGCAGCAGCACCATCACCAACCACCGCCGCCACCATCAGCACCGGAGCAGCGGCAGCCCGAGCCCGAGCCAGAGCTGCGCGTCCGCGGGGAGGACACAAGCGCCGCGTCCGCCTCACCGAGGAAGGAAGCCTCCTCTCCGGCCTCAGAAAAGACTCCCCACCCCTTCCACAGCCACACACACATCCACCCACCCCTCTGCTGCCGAGGAGGAGCGCACACCGGGGGCAGGAGAGCGGAGGAGACCGGCTACATCTCCACAGCTTTGGGCCGCGCTTCAGCAGTGCGCTACCGCCGCGGAAAGAAAACCGAAAACGAGAAAACATGGACTATCCGTGAGAAGCGACGCGGTGGAGGGGAAACGCGGGCGGTGGGGCGGCGGGGAGGGGGGTGAGGACCGGGGAGGGGGTGGGTGGGGGGACACCATACCATCCGAGTCAAACCAAGCTAATTCCAGCCAATGGAGTATGGAATATGTTGCTTTTTTGTCTTTTCGCACCGCGCTGACAATGATCCAAATGCGTAAAATGGAAGAAGCGAGCGTTCCGTGAAGTGAAGAGAAGAGAGGCGTTTTTTTTTTCTTTTTTTTTTCTTCTTCTCCACAACACCGCTTCTTCATCTGCTTCTGCCGCCATGGGACCCCCGCATCTGCCGCCGCGCTGAATGCCGCTCCTGCCGCTCCGTCCCAGGGCCATGTCGTGATCCGTGGGCTGCTGCTGTGGCTGTGGCGCGGTTGAGAGCGGAGCGGCGCGGCGCGTATACGGAATAAACGCCCGAAGTGTGAGGTGTGTTGTGTTCGGTGGCGCGCGGGGGGGAAGAGAGAGAGAGAGAGATGTTCGCGTCAATGGGGCCCAGAGGCGGCCCTCCTCGCGCACAGCCGCTCGCCCAGGCCATCCCGGAGCCCGACCTGAGCCACCTGACGGAGGAGGAGCGGAAGATCATCATGGCCGTGCTGGCGAGGCAGCGCGAGGAGGAGGCGAAGGAGGAGGCCATGCTCAAGTAAGAAACACGAAAAATACAAAGATCATTTACAAACAGAGGAGGCACAGAGAGTCCAGAGTCCAGAGACTGTCAGAGTCCAGAGACTGTCAGAGTCCAGAGACTGTCAGAGTCCAGAGAGTCCAGAGAGTGTCAGAGTCCAGAGTCCAGAGACTGTCAGAGTCCAGAGTCCAGAGACTGTCAGAGTCCAGAGGCTGTCAGAGTCCAGAGACTGTCAGAGTCCAGAGTCCAGAGACTGTCAGAGTCCAGAGGCTGTCAGAGTCCAGAGACTGTCAGAGTCCAGAGACTGTCAGAGTCCAGAGTCCAGAGACTGTCAGAGTCCAGAGACTGTCAGAGTCCAGAGACTGTCAGAGTCCAGAGTCCAGAGACTGTCAGAGTCCAGAGTCCAGAGACTGTCAGAGTCCAGAGGCTGTCAGAGTCCAGAGTCCAGAGACTGTCAGAGTCCAGAGTCCAGAGACTGTCAGAGTCCAGAGTCCAGAGACTGTCAGAGTCCAGAGTCCAGAGACTGTCAGAGTCCAGAGACTGTCAGAGTCCAGAGAGTCCAGAGACTGTCAGAGTCCAGAGACTGTCAGAGTCCAGAGTCCAGAGACTGTCAGAGTCCAGAGACTGTCAGAGTCCAGAGTCCAGAGTCCAGTGACTGTCAGAGTCCAGAGACTGTCAGAGTCCAGAGAGTCCAGAGACTGTCAGAGTCCAGAGACTGTCAGAGTCCAGAGAGTCCAGAGACTGTCAGAGTCCAGAGACTGTCAGAGTCCAGAGACTGTCAGAGTCCAGAGAGTCCAGAGACTGTCAGAGTCCAGAGACTGTCAGAGTCCAGAGAGTCCAGAGACTGTCAGAGTCCAGAGGCTGTCAGAGTCCGGAGTCCAGAGACTGTCAGAGTCCAGAGTCCAGAGTCCAGAGACTGTCAGAGTCCAGAGTCCAGAGAGTGTCAGAGTCCAGAGTCCAGAGACTGTCAGAGTCCAGAGTCCAGAGACTGTCAGAGTCCAGAGTCCAGAGAGTGTCAGAGTCCAGAGTCCAGAGTCCAGAGACTGTCAGAGTCCAGAGTCCAGAGACTGTCAGAGTCCAGAGAGTCCAGAGACTGTCAGAGTCCAGAGTCCAGAGAGTGTCAGAGTCCAGAGAGTCCAGAGAGTGTCAGAGTCCAGAGACTGTCAGAGTCCAGAGACTGTCAGAGTCCAGAGTCCAGAGACTGTCAGAGTCCAGAGTCCAGAGACTGTCAGAGTCCAGAGAGTCCAGAGACTGTCAGAGTCCAGAGACTGTCAGAGTCCAGAGTCCAGAGACTGTCAGAGTCCAGAGACTGTCAGAGTCCAGAGTCCAGAGACTGTCAGAGTCCAGAGTCCAGAGACTGTCAGAGTCCAGAGAGTCCAGAGACTGTCAGAGTCCAGAGACTGTCAGAGTCCAGAGTCCAGAGACTGTCAGAGTCCAGAGGCTGTCAGAGTCCAGAGACTGTCAGAGTCCAGAGACTGTCAGAGTCCAGAGTCCAGAGACTGTCAGAGTCCAGAGTCCAGAGACTGTCAGAGTCCAGAGGCTGTCAGAGTCCAGAGTCCAGAGACTGTCAGAGTCCAGAGTCTGTCAGAGTCCAGAGGCTGTCAGAGTCCAGAGACTGTCAGAGTCCAGAGGCTGTCAGAGTCCAGAGACTGTCAGAGTCCAGAGGCTGTCAGAGTCCAGAGGCTGTCAGAGTCCAGAGACTGTCAGAGTCCAGAGGCTGTCAGAGTCCAGAGACTGTCAGAGTCCAGAGACTGTCAGAGTCCAGAGTCCAGAGACTGTCAGAGTCCAGAGAGTCCAGAGACTGTCAGAGTCCAGAGACTGTCAGAGTCCAGAGTCCAGAGACTGTCAGAGTCCAGAGGCTGTCAGAGTCCAGAGACTGTCAGAGTCCAGAGACTGTCAGAGTCCAGAGTCCAGAGACTGTCAGAGTCCAGAGTCCAGAGACTGTCAGAGTCCAGAGGCTGTCAGAGTCCAGAGTCCAGAGACTGTCAGAGTCCAGAGGCTGTCAGAGTCCAGAGGCTGTCAGAGTCCAGAGACTGTCAGAGTCCAGAGGCTGTCAGAGTCCAGAGGCTGTCAGAGTCCAGAGACTGTCAGAGTCCAGAGGCTGTCAGAGTCCAGAGACTGTCAGAGTCCAGAGAGTCCAGAGACTGTCAGAGTCCAGAGGCTGTCAGAGTCCGGAGTCCAGAGACTGTCAGAGTCCAGAGTCCAGAGTCCAGAGACTGTCAGAGTCCAGAGTCCAGAGAGTGTCAGAGTCCAGAGTCCAGAGACTGTCAGAGTCCAGAGTCCAGAGACTGTCAGAGTCCAGAGTCCAGAGAGTGTCAGAGTCCAGAGTCCAGAGTCCAGAGACTGTCAGAGTCCAGAGTCCAGAGACTGTCAGAGTCCAGAGAGTCCAGAGACTGTCAGAGTCCAGAGTCCAGAGAGTGTCAGAGTCCAGAGAGTCCAGAGAGTGTCAGAGTCCAGAGACTGTCAGAGTCCAGAGACTGTCAGAGTCCAGAGTCCAGAGACTGTCAGAGTCCAGAGAGTCCAGAGACTGTCAGAGTCCAGAGACTGTCAGAGTCCAGAGTCCAGAGACTGTCAGAGTCCAGAGACTGTCAGAGTCCAGAGTCCAGAGACTGTCAGAGTCCAGAGTCCAGAGACTGTCAGAGTCCAGAGAGTCCAGAGACTGTCAGAGTCCAGAGACTGTCAGAGTCCAGAGTCCAGAGACTGTCAGAGTCCAGAGGCTGTCAGAGTCCAGAGACTGTCAGAGTCCAGAGTCCAGAGACTGTCAGAGTCCAGAGTCCAGAGACTGTCAGAGTCCAGAGGCTGTCAGAGTCCAGAGTCCAGAGACTGTCAGAGTCCAGAGTCTGTCAGAGTCCAGAGGCTGTCAGAGTCCAGAGACTGTCAGAGTCCAGAGGCTGTCAGAGTCCAGAGGCTGTCAGAGTCCAGGAGACTGTCAGAGTCCAGAGGCTGTCAGAGTCCAGAGACTGTCAGAGTCCCAGAGACTGTCAGAGTCCAGAGTCCAGAGACTGTCAGAGGTCCAGAGAGTCCAGAGACTGTCAGAGTCCAGAGACTGTCAGAGTCCAGAGTCCAGAGACTGTCAGAGTCCAGAGGCTGTCAGAGTCCAGAGACTGTCAGAGTCCAGAGACTGTCAGAGTCCAGAGTCCAGAGACTGTCAGAGTCCAGAGTCCAGAGACTGTCAGAGTCCAGAGGCTGTCAGAGTCCAGAGTCCAGAGACTGTCAGAGTCCAGAGGCTGTCAGAGTCCAGAGGCTGTCAGAGTCCAGAGACTGTCAGAGTCCAGAGGCTGTCAGAGTCCAGAGGCTGTCAGAGTCCAGAGACTGTCAGAGTCCAGAGGCTGTCAGAGTCCAGAGACTGTCAGAGTCCAGAGACTGTCAGAGTCCAGAGTCCAGAGACTGTCAGAGTCCAGAGGCTGTCAGAGTCCAGAGACTGTCAGAGTCCAGAGTCCAGAGACTGTCAGAGTCCAGAGACTGTCAGAGTCCAGAGTCCAGAGACTGTCAGAGTCCAGAGGCTGTCAGAGTCCAGAGTCCAGAGTCCAGAGACTGTCAGAGTCCAGAGTCCAGAGACTGTCAGAGTCCAGAGTCCAGAGTACAGAGACTGTCAGAGTACAGAGTCCAGAGTCCAGAGAGTGTCAGAGTCAGGAGTCCAGAGAGTCAGAGACTGGTCAGAGTCCAGAGTCAGAGTCAGAGATTGTCAGAGTCCAGAGTCCAGAGACTGCTCAGAGTCCAGGAGAGTCCAAGACTGGTCAGGAGTACAGAGAGTCCAGAGAGTGTCAGAGTCCAGAGTCCAGAGTCCATAGTGACTGTCAGAGTCCAGAGTCCAGAGTCCAGAGACTGTCAGTAGTCCAGAGAGGTCCAGAGTCCGAGTCCAGGTCCAGAGACTGTCAGAGTCCAGAGACTGTTCAGAGTCCAGAAGTCCGAGTCAGACTGTCAGGAGTCCAGAGTCCAGAAGACCTGTCAGAGTCCCAGAGAGTCCAGAGACTGTCAGAGGTCCAGAGACTGTCAGAGGTCCAGAGTCCAGATCCAGAAGAGACTGTCAGCAGTCCAGAGACTGTCAGAGTCCAGAAGTCCAGAGGACTGTCAGGAGTTCCAGAGTAGCCAGAGGACTGTCAGAGTCCAGAGAGTCAGAGACTGTCAGAGTCCAGAGACTGTCCAGAGTCCAGAGTCCAGAGACTGTCAGAGGTCCAGAGGCTGTCAGAGTCCAGGAGACTGTCAGAGTCAGAGTCCAGAGACTGTCAGAGTCCAGAGGTCCAGAGACTGTCCAGAGTCCAGAGGCTGTCAGAGTCCAGAGTCCAGAGACTGTCAGAGTCCAGAGTCTGTCAGAGTCCAGAGGCTGTCAGAGTCCAGAGACTGTCAGAGTCCAGAGGCTGTCAGAGTCCAGAGGCTGTCAGAGTCCAGAGACTGTCAGAGTCCAGAGGCTGTCAGAGTCCAGAGACTGTCAGAGTCCAGAGACTGTCAGAGTCCAGAGTCCAGAGACTGTCAGAGTCCAGAGAAGGTCCAGAGACTGTCAGAGTCCAGAGACTGTCAGAGTCCAGAGAGTCCAGAGACTGTCAGAGTCCAGAGGCTGTCAGAGTCCAGAGACTGTCAGAGTCCAGAGACTGTCAGAGTCCAGAGTCCAGAGACTGTCAGAGTCCAGAGTCCAGAGACTGTCAGACTGTCCAGTGCCAGAGCTGTCAGGAGTCCAGAGGATCCAGAGAGCTGTCAGAGTCACAGAGGACTGTCAGAGGTCCAGAGACGTCATGAGTTCCAGAGTCCAGAGACTGTCAGAGTCCATAGGCTGTCAGAGTCCAGAGGACTGTCAGTAGGTCCAGAGCTGCCATAGTCCAGAGTGCTTCAGAGTCCAGAGACTGGTTCAGAGTCCAGAGACTGTCAGAGGTCCAGAGCCAGAGACTGTCAGAGTCCAGAGAGTCCAGAGACCTGTCAGAGTCCAGAGACGGGGCAGAGACTGGGTCAGAGTCCAGAGTCCCGAGACTGTCAGATCCAGAGGCTGTCAGAGTTCCCAGAGACTGTCAGAGTCCAGAGGACTGTCATGAGTCCAGAGTCCAGAGACTGTCAGAGTCCAGAGTCCAGGAGACTGTCAGAGTCCAGAGGCTGTCAGAGTCCAGAGTCCAGAGACTGTCCAGAGTCCAGAGCTGTCAGAGTCCAGAGGCTGTCAGAGTCCAGGAGACTGTCAGAGTCCAGAGTCTGTCAGAGTCCAGAGGCTGTCAGAGTTCCAGAGACTGTCAGAGTGCCCAGAGGCTGGTCCAGAGTCCAGAGGACTGTCAGAGTCCCAGAGACTGTCAGAGTCAGAGGCTGTCAGGAGTCCAGAGACTGTCAGAGTCCTAGGAGGACTGGAGTCCAGAGTCCCAGAGACTGTCAGAGTCCAGAGGTCCAGGAGACCTGTCAGAGTCCAGAGACTGTCATAGTCCAGAGTCCAGAGACTGTCAGAGTCCAGAGGCTGTCAGAGTCCAGAGGGCCTGTCAGAGGTCCAGAGACTGTCAGAGTCCAGAGTCCAGAGACTGTCAGAGTCCAGAGAGTCCAGAGACTGTCAGAGTCCAGAGACTGTCAGAGTCC